>JAQZBX010000097.1:0-151489 GCA_029593785.1 Cabassous unicinctus | reverse complement strand
TAATTATAGATGGAGATGGAGGAGCATATTAGTGAGATGATCCTACTGTATAATAAAGTGAAGGTACAAAGAGGCTTTCAGAAGAGGAGTTGGTATAATAAATTAAACAACCAAGGATTCTAGTGACTCCAACCATTTCATTGGTTGATAATTTTATTTTACATCTTTTGAAGTTATTTATCGAGAAATGAAAAGCTACTCCTTGGAAGTGTAGCTCTTGGTCACACATTGGTCAATCACAGCAGATAATGCAATGCTAATTCATTACCTCTTTTGCAATAACATTTCTAAATGCTTTAGACAAAATCCCAGGTATGTTTCTCTGTTATGAAGCCCAAAAAATATTATGAAAAGTGAGATAAATATGCCAATTAAAACATTCAGAAAGGGAGACAGCAAACTGTTGGGTGCTTGTAAATTTTTTATAATATCCCCTCCTGGATATTGTTGGTCATCTTTTACTTGATTGTCTCACAAGATACTATAATAGATGTAGTCTCCTTTTTATAAAAGGCTTTAATATATCATTGAATCAGAAAGTTCTCTACAGGTCTGATTATGATGGAAAATTAAGTACAGGATTCAAATTATATTTGGTTCAGTAATTAACCCCACTTCTGGGACTTTTGGTAGAATATGGTATTCATATAGTTAATGGCAATTTCATACAACCTGGTGAATTTAGTCTTGCTTGGTAAGAGGATGTACTAATCACTTTTAATCAGTGACTCATAAATATACTGTGTTATTATGAGCTAAATGTAGTGAGGCATACCGTCTTTCACTTAAAAGCAATTATCATTAATCTTTTTATTTAAAGCAAAAGGGGAGAGGCCATTGCCATAGAGTTGAGAACATTTAAAATAAAAATGATCAATTGAACTACATTGAAAAAAGAACTGTTGAATGTTCATTGTAAGGTGTATTGTTTGATGTGGTTGCCAGAAAATCATTCTTGAGATGTAATAAAATTAGTTTGTTAATCCAAGAAACTTTAATATGCTCTGCTGTCAATTATGTAATTACATTAATTAAATCCATATTTATGGCAAGTGAATTACACTAAATGCCCAAAATAATTATTTAAAAAATCTTTTGAAATATCTCTATCTATCAGAATTGAGGACAAATATTTTAACAATGCAGTTTGAAATTACTACATGTTTGATAATCATTGAAGACAAAATTTGAATTTTTATTATTATTATTTTCTTCCCTGATAAGGGAAGAAAGTCTAAACACTTTTCTTCTAAATAACATCTGCTTGGAAATGGAAAAAAAAACTCTGTAGTTTCATAAGGCCAGCTTGGGAGTATAGTACTCCCAATTGTGAACAAATTCTAAATTCTCTTTTCAAACATCTACAAGTGCAATGGACAAAACAGTCCTCTTGGATTGGAATGAGACAAAGCCAGTAGGAAGACCTTAAAACTTTGAAAGTTTTCTACATTTGACTAATGTCTTTTCTCTTTTCCTCAATATATTTTTTAATTTTTTTTAAAGATACTTAGATTACATAAATGTTACATTAAAAGTACAGGGGTTCCCATATGCCCCGCTCCCCATACCTCCCACATGTTCCCTCATAAACAACGTCCTTCATTAGTGTGGTACATTCATTGCAATTGATAAATGCATTTTGGGGCATTGCCTCTGAGCATGGATTATAGGTTGCATTGTAGTTTACACTCTCTCCCATACAAGATATGATGGCCTAGATCTGTCGTTGCAGTGTCATTCAGGACGATTCCCATGTCCCAAAAATGCCCCCATATTACACCTGTTTTTCCTTCTCCTTGCCTTCAGAGCCTCCAGTGGCCACTGGCTCCAAATCAATGTTGTAATTTCTTCCATTGATAGAATCACAATAAGTCTATAGTAGAATACTAGTAAGTCCACTCTAGTGCATAGTTCATTCCCCAATCCTAAGGATTCTGGGATGGTGATGTCTACTCCATTTCTAATTGAGAGGGAGTTTCGATTCCATACAGCTGATGGATGGGAACTAATATCCTTTCAAGGCAAAATTTATTCAGAACCTTGATATCAGAACCCTCAAAGATAGCTGCAAGGAGAGGCACTCATGATAGAAGCTGTGACCTTTGGTAGATATACACAACCAATCTATAAAGACCTTGCAGAGAAGGAGTCAGGGGAATAAATACCCTGTAATCCCTTTCCTCTTTCCTTCTTGTTGTTGTCTAAACCCAACTGGAATGGTCTCCAGGAGGGTGCTGGAGATTGATCACAATGGCATTGATTCCATCAATCATGCCTAATTAATGAAAACCCTTGTAAAAAAAACTCTTGGGCACTGAAGCTCCAGTGAGCCTCTCTGATAGGTAATAGGTAAAACATATTGTTGAGGCAGGGGATAGAGTGCAGAAATAACACATACTGAAGACATGGAAGCTTGCATTTGAGATCTTCCCAGACCTTGCCTTGTGTTTCTCCCTTGTTTGTATCCTTTTCACTATAATAAAACTCTAATCATAAGTATAGTTCTTTACTGAGTTTTGTGAATCATTTTGGTGAATTATCAAACTCCAGGGACTGGTGCAAACCCCAAAATTTTTGGCTATATGGTCAGAACTGTGACTGTCCGGCTCCTGCATTTGCAGCTGGTATCTGAAAGGCAATCTTGCAGAGGACTGCCCATAACCTGTGGAGCCTATCTTAACTTCCAGTACAGTCAGAATTGTGTTGTACTTGGTAGCAGAAGTGCAGGAAGTTATTTGCACTCACTACAGAAATAGTCATTCTTCTACATATATACTGTGCATTGGTAATTTTATATTTCATGGATAATCCTCAAATTTGGAATTATAGGATGAAAATATATTCTTTCTCTTTCCATTTTTGATAATTTAAAGAGATAATGATAGATTACTTCCCTGAAAAAGTAGCAATCCATTCTCTTATTGTGAGATTTTCAATTTTGCTTATCTAAATAAAACATACAGATATCTTATTTTAAATTTGTGAATGATGTTGACCATAACTGATAGGCTATTCACATTTCTATTTCTGTAATAAGCCAGCCCAGATACTTCATTTCATTTTAAATTGGCTTTTCCTCCTAATTTAGTAGGGGCTCTTGGTGTATTATTGATATTGAAATTGTTGATTGTCTTAAGAGTTGTACATATTGACTTAAAGTTTACCATTTTGCTTTACTTATGGAACTAAATGTATGGAAGAGGAATACTGAGACAGGATATGTAACATAGTTATTTCAGGTGATTTTGCTATCAATTGGACTCTAGCTATAGATATTCCTAATTGATGTAGCAAAGCTATAACCTACATTATTGAGTACAATAAAACTGTGCAATGTCAGAAAATGACACCAATTTAAACCTCATTAATACTGTATGCAGTCTTATGCCTAGGAAAATAATGTTGGACTTTTCTTGTAAAGAATAATTGAAATAAAAGAGGAATTCATTAAAATATTCATGTAAGTCAAAAGGAAAGCCTTATTAGTATACCCTTTTTCATCTTGGAAGCATGAATGCCAGAGTAGTTTCTTCTATAAATTAGACTTCAACTTAATTCTTCTTTCAAAATGCAATTAACAATTGACAGCATAATAGAGGAGTGGGAAGAAATTTTTTTCTTATTTGTGGTATATGTCTTTTTCCATTATCTTACCTGTAATTTTTACTGGGATCAACAGGAGTTTTGAGTTTATTGAGAAGAAGAGACTGAAATGTCTTCACTAGGTTTTCCAGAGCTCGAAGATGTTATTAATTTACTGAATGCATTAATCATTTTCCATTCTTCAAAGATTGGGGGAGTTTATAACAAAGTGTAACAATAAGGCTAATTTAACAAGAATTCAAGTTGAAAAATTCAGAGGTAATGAACAAAAGTGAATACAGCTTTGTTAGAGTCAGCACACTCCCTGGGATTAAACTATGTTTAGATTTCCAGTGACCAGGGCAAGCATAAAAGTATAAAAACACTAATAGCTCTTTCTTTTGGAAAGGAAGAAGTATAGCATATACTCTGGGAAGACCAGGATTTTCTTATGAAAGAATTCTAACTAAAATGTTTCTGATTAACTTTTTCTAGTAGAATTGAATTTTAGCACTGGCCCATAAAACTATGTCCATATTTATTCTCTGACCCAGTAAAACTACTGAGTTATTTAGACATCCCAAAAGACCACCTTCTATTTATCTGCAGAGCGTTTGTTAGGGGTGCCCTTGTTTTCTTGGAGGTTTCTCTTAAGCCATCTCAGTAATATTGAGATGGACACAAGATTAGGTAATCTCATAAACATATCTTGCCCATGTTATCCAGATGGTAAGAGGATCAAAATAAAAAGCCATAATGATTTAATGCTGTAAATAAAACTTGAAATAAAATATAATTGCCTTAAAGAAAATATGCTGTTGTATTATTCTCTTTATTTTGGGCATTTTCAGCTTTACAAATAACTTCAATGTTTGTATCTATAAAGATATGTGCAGAAGTGCTAACTGGTATTTATTAACAGACAACCCAATAAGCAGACAGGAAAGCAAAAAAAAAAAAGAAAAAAAATTACAAAAGAATGAATTTGATGATGAGTTAAATTACATGGCAGGAGGTGTAATGAAAATAAAAAGGCACACACAGATGTATTAGGTGTGAAATTTAAGCATTAGGCAGTGTAAAGGTGTTTATAAGCCATATGTAGAACAAAAACAGTATACTTGTACATAGTAAAAGCCTAGTCACATTGTATTGTCAGCTGGCATTGTCTTTGATAATGTTTTTCATGATACTTCCTAAATAAATATAGAAAAAATAATTGATAACATGTATTCAGACTTATGTCTCAAGCATTTTCTTGGTGATTTACGTAAAATTAGCACTTTTAATTCTCAAGCATCTCTATGAACTGGGTATAATTATTATTATTATCATGTTATACATAAAGAAATCTAGACACAGAAAGGTTAAACCACATTCTCAAGATCACAAAGATATAAACAATAGAGCCTGAATTTGAACTAAGGGTGTTTAACTCCAGAGCCTGTGTTCTTATTCCCGATGCTATATAGGTTTCTCAAGCAAACCTTCCTAACCAGACATTGTAGTTCATACTTCAACCATGTTCTATTAAATCTCTCAGCAACTCTGCCAATTGTGCATTATCATTATGTTATAGAAGAGGAAACTGATTGTAGGCCCTTTCTTTGAAGTCATAAAACTTCCTAGATATGCATAAACCCTGCTTGTATCACACAGTAAGCATGGAAGATATATACAGTTTTCTATGCCTAAATGGAGACAGAAATTTCTAAAAAGCAAGCAGTAGGAAAGACTTCAACCGTTGGTATTAGCAAAATGGGTTCTTCTCCCTTTGAGCTCCCACAGAAATCCAATATAAAATATATGACAAATATGGCACTTAAACTGAATTTCAGTGGGTGACTTATGAATCTATCAAGATTAGTGGGAAGGACCATTCTTTTCCCATCTGTGAATTCCAAAATATAATACCATGTATTGTGTATAGAAGGTAAACTATAGCAGCATTGGTTATACGGCTGGTTGAAAAAGGCAATGAATGACAAACTTTAAGGCCCATATCTCTTTGAGAAACAAACAAAAGAAAAGAAAAGAAACTGACATTCTCCATGTTGCTCCTGCTGTGTACATTAGGTGACTTATTTTTTATAAGTTGATCAAAAACTGAGAATGGATGAGTCAGATGGGATTCTTAGTGGGTAAATTTAGTATAAATTTATAAAAGTGTTCCAATAAGGTCAGGTAACTACCTGGGTATATCTTGGGTAGTAGAAATTAAAGTAAGGGTTTTTGCACCTCAACCTTAAGGAACTGTAAAGGGGAGAGTGGGAAGAAAGAAAAAGTGTGAAATTCTCATGACTGGAAAAAATTTGGCTTGCTAACTAGATGGAAGAGACATTTGGGAAAAAAAATCTGTCCAAGTGAATCCATGCAAAAGGTGAATAATATTCTCTACTATCAATAACTCTGTGAAAATGTATTTTAAACATGTTCATTTATAGGATATGAGGGGAGAACTACATAAAGAATTATGGCTAATGAGGGTTTCAAAATCATTTTTGAGTGATTTTTATTCATTCTTTCAACAAACATTTAATTGAGAGACTAATGAGTCCTAGAATCATTCAAGTGCTGGGGATACAGTGATGAACAAAATAGGAAAATAATTAGTGCTTGATGGTCTTAATTCTAGTGATGAGAAAAGGACAATAAAGACATATAAGTAAAATATTGGTGTATCAGATCATGATAGATATTATGGAGAAATATAACATTGAAGAGGGAAATCGGGAGTGTTGGAGTGGAAAGATGATTCCAGTATAAATAGGGTATTTAACGAACGCTCCAGTGAACAGAATTGTGAGCAAACCTGACCCCAAAAAGGGAAAGAATGAACAAACAAACTAATGAAAGAAAGAAAGGAAGAAGAGATATCTGTGGAAAACTTATGAGGCAGAAATATTAGCCAGTGCAAAAGTCCTGAGACAGAGCATAGCGTATTTGAGGACAAGAAAGGAGACCAGAAATGGGATAGAATGAGGGCCAGAGAAGTAGGAGATAAGGTTATAAAGAATATGGAAGCCAAATTGAGTAGTGATCTGAGGAAAAAAAGTGGGTAAGGAGCAAGACTACAATCCATCTTCTCTGTTTAAAAAGAACTTATGTGGCAAAGAAAGAAGGTGAGCCAGTAAAATCTTATTGTAAACATGCTAATAACAAATATCCTGGTAAATAAACTATCTGTATTTGCTAGTTCTAGGAAAAATATCAGATTCCAAGAAAAAAGTAGAGGTATTTTATGCCTGAAACAAAAGTCTGAGTAAATAATAAATCTGCGTACCTTACTTAGAGACTTCGTACATCAATCTGAACTAGAGTGCATCCTGATGCAGTTAGAAAGGACATGGGCAGTTGTGTTATTTGTCCCAGACGTCTCCGTGCTTTGCCTGTGCCTCATGATTACATTTATCAAGGAAATTATTAGCAAAGCTTGATACTGAGTAAGACCTCTGATTCATTTTAAACCGAATTGACAATCTGGTCCTTTTTGTTATCAAAGGACTTGTAACAGGCTACTGTAAGGACTTTGTGAAGTCCTGTGAATAAGATGTGATGTCATTGGAATATTTTGAATAAAGGGATAACACAATAAATTTTAAAATAGAAAACAGACTATGCAGGAGCAAGTACAGAAGCAGGGAAATAATATTGTGGTTATGAGGTGAGAACTGATGATGGCTTAGCTCAGAGTTTTAGCAGCAAAGGTGGTGAGAAGTTTTTGGTTTATGGATGCTGTGGTATAATGGCCATCAGGGAAAGAAAGCTGAGGCTTAGCAAGAGTCTATAAATACCATGGTTAGGTGAACAATACAGTGATTTTAGAAAAATACACAGGCCTATAATAGCTAAGTTGTTAATTTGTCAAGAACAGAGTGACAATAGATGATGCCCAGAAAGACAACTAATTCAAGAAAATGTGGATAAATTGTAAAGATCTATATTGGCAAGGCTCAAATAGGAGCACTGATGACAAAGAGTTGAAGGTGAATTCTGATCCTAGGGCAGGCTCAGGTTTTTTTTTCCACTTTCTGTTTTTGTATGTAAAGTGATAGCATGTGGTAGGTTAGTTGATGTGGGTTTAAACTTAGAAGAAGCAGAACAACATCTAAGTGAAAGGTTATTATTTTTTTTTTTTGCTGAGTAATCTTCTAATAAATACCATAATTATTTTTATTATAATTTATTTTTCCATCCATCTGTTACTAGACCTTTGCGATATTTTCAATTTTCAGTATTACAAATAAATGTGATGGTAACACTCATGTACAAGTTTTTGCGTAGGCATATGTCTTCATGTCACTTGGGGAAATACACAGGAGTTGAATCACTGTTTCTCATGTTAGCTGTATATTTAACTTTTTAAGAAATTGCTAAACTGTTTCCAAAGTTATTGCTACATTTAAATTTCTACCAGCAGTGTATGAAAGTTCCATTTGTTCCACATCCTCATCAATACTTGGTATGAACTGTTTCTATAATTTTATCCAATCTACTGGGTGTAGTGTTATACCATTGTTGTTTTAATTTGCCTTTCTCTGATGATTCATGATTTGCACAATTGTTTCATGTGCTACTAGTCAGTCATCCATATTTGTGAAAGTGTTTGTTCAAACATTTGGCTGGTTTTTATTTTTTAAATATTGAGTTGTAAGTCTTCTTTTTATTGAGTTTTACGCATTCATTATATATTTGGGGTAAGAGATCCTCATATGGCATGTATCTTGCCAATATTTTCTCCCAGTCTGTGACTTGCTTTTTTCTTTATAGAATCTTTGGAAGACCAAAATTTTTAAATTTTTATGAAGTTAAATTTATCTTTTTTCTTTAATATTTTCTGAATTTATGTTTTAAGAAACTTCACTTACACAGAAATCACAATGATTTTTTTGTGCTTCCTTTTACAATTTTTATAGCTTTATGCTTTACATTTTGGTATGTGATGTTTTTAATTTTAGTTTATTGTGTGAAATAAGGATCAAGGTCCATTTGTATCCATAAGAACACCCATTAATCCAGCACCATTTGTTCATAAGATTTTCTGTTTCTGCTAAATTTTTCACAAATCAATTGACCATTAATTTAATGGTCAATTACATTGATGTAATGTAAGGGTTTATTATTGCTTGATTCTCCATTTATTTCCATTATGTCTTTTTGCTAGCATCAAAGTGTCTAGTTTAATCTAACTTTGTAGAAAATCTTTAAATCAGAGTAAGTCCTTCAACTTTGTTTATCTTCATAAAATTGCAGGTATTTCTAGGGCCTTTGCATTTTTATGTTAATACTAGAATTATCTTGTCAATTTCAATAGAAGGAAAAAAACCTCCTAGAATTTTGATTAGGATTATATAAATCTATAGATCAATACGGACAAATATGGGTACTCACAATATTGATTCTTCTAATCTTTAAACATAGTATATTTCTCCATTTATTTCTGGTCATCTTTAATACATCTCAACAGTAGTTTTCAGTGTAGAGGCACTGGGCATCTTTGGCTACATTTACTCCTGGGTATTTGCTGAGCAAGCCATGGACATACCCAGCAGCAATATTCTAGCCCACGCCTACCCCCCAACTCCTTATATCTTATGTGCAGAACTTTCCATGTGTTTCCATTTTGCAGGCCAGGGGAGATATTATGTCTAATGAAAAGACCTGACCTTAAGCCCAGAAACTGTGAACAAGAATGTCCAGTTGCTTATCAGGTTAGGAATTCTCAATGGCACAGTCCCCTACCCCTAGGTTGTATAAACAACGCCCCCCCCCCCATCAACAGCACAGACTTGACTCTTCTCTCTTACACAAAGTGGGGTGTGCAAAGATGCCATCCACCAACCCTGACCCAAGTAGTTGTCCTCTCCAGGAGACTGGTCACAATGGGATCTCTTTTCCTGCTCTTTTGGACCCTTTCTGGTGTGTTAGTAATAAAGTGGTCATTTGCTGAAAGATTCTGCTATGCCTGAGCATGCCTTCTCACCACGCACCAGATAGCAATTTGCTCCACAGTATTTCATGGGTTTTAGTGCTATTACAAATAAATATGTTTAGTTTGTTTTTCATTTGTTTGTAGTATATAAAAATGCAATTGGTTTTTGTATATTAATTTGATGTACTGTGATCTTGCTAAATTCTTGTATTAGCTCTAGTATTTGTTTTGTAGATTCCCTGGGATTATGTAGGTAAACAATCATATCATCTGCAAATAGGTACAGATTTACTTATTCTTTGCTCTTTATGCTTTTAGTTTCTTTTTCTTACCTTATTGCAATAGCTTGCAACTCCATTATGATGTCAAAATAAAATTCTGAAAGCAAACATTTTTGCGTTATTCCCAATCTCAGTGGGAAAACAATTGAATGTTTCATCATTACTAATGATGTTGTCTGTAGCTTTTTGTAAAACCTTGTTACCAGTTTGAGGAAGTTCCCTACTACTTCTAATATAATGGAGTATGTTTCATAAATGGATGTTGAATTTTGTCAAATCTTTTTTTCTGTATCTATGCAAATATCATGTCTTGTTTCTCCATTATTCTGTTAACATGGAGAATTACATCAACTGAATTTTTTATTGTTCACTTTTGTATTCCGGATGCATTAAACTTGCTAAATACTGCTGAATTGGCTTGGAAAAATTTGGTTAAGGAATTTTGTGTTTGCATTCATGAGGGATATTGATCTTCTTTTAAATCTAAAAGCTTTCTTGGATTAGATTTTAAATATTAATTCTAGTTTCAATTGTTCTATTTTCCTTTTCCAGGGACTCCACTTAGATGTATGTTGCTTCCTCCTTGTACATGTTCCATTTCAAACACTGTCACTCTAAACTTTTTTACTTCTTTCTTTATCTCATATTATGTTCTTATTTTCTTTTTTCCTCTCTTCCAAGTTTTTTATTGGATTTTAATTTGGTTCTGTTGTCCCATGGACACATTTTAATTTATCCATTTATGATACAACTTTATTTCTTTCATTTATTTCTGGTGGTCAGTCATCTCTCTTTTCATGTGTTTTTATTTTTTTAACTATTTTTGTTTTTAATTTATGAATTTCCAATTCAAGGTGTTGTTTCATATATCCAAGTGCTCATCTGAAGATTCTTGATTAGATTTGGTATATTGCAATACAAGTTTCTTCTGCTTCATTTTTATTTGATTGGGGGAATTTTCATCTGATAATCTGTTCTTGTTTACTTTTTTCTGTTTCTTTTCTTCTAACTTTGAATACATTTATCTCTTCTTGGCTGTTAATTTAAAAAAATTCATGATGGATTACAACTTTTCCAGTTCAAAGGTACCCAATCTGTCAGTGTATAAATGTATAGATTACTAATAAGCAAAGTGAATCAACTATACTTTTGGTTGTGGAGGCTACAACTAGCATTTTTGAAAATATGTAGGTTACAAATTTGCATATAGCCTCTCATTATTTGCTCCTGTAAAAAATTATTCAAGGGAAACTAATTTTAAATAATAGTTCAAGTACATAAGTAATAATAATTAAAGGAAATAGTATTTTCTTTATTAATTATGCAAATCAATAGATTTTGTGAAATGAACAATTTTATTTATATGCATTGTGAGTTTTTATAAAGTGAGTATTAAGTAACCTCTTTCATTTTTTCCCAGAAAATTGAACTGAAAACTCAAAAAACTTGGATTCAGAGAAAACAGTTAGTAACCCTTAAGAATTATCAGAAACCTATTTCATGTTTCTTTTTTCCTTAGCTAATTTAAGAAACCTACATAAGAATGCTATGCACCTAAGGAGTTACATCTCTGCTTCAATGCAGTGACATTAAGTATAAACCAAAGTTCTTTTTCCTGAGGTATAGAATGCCAGGCCAGAAACTAGTTATATTAGTCAGCCAAAGGGGTGCTAATGTGAAATACCAAAAATGGGTTGGTCTTTATAAAGGGTATTTATTCGGGGTAGAAGTCCACAGATACCAGGCCATAAAGCGTTAAGTTTCTTCTTTCACCAAAGTCCTTTGCCACGTGTTGGAGCAAGACAGCTGCCAACGTTTGCCAGGGTTCAGGCTTCTTGGGTTCCTCTCTTCCTGGGGCTGCATTTCTCTCTGGGCTTAGCTCTTCTGGTTCCTCCACAAGGTCAGCTGTAGGCTATCAGGCGAATGGCTCACTTCTCTTCTCCTGGGGCCTTCCCTCCAACATCAAAACCCCAACATCAAAACTGCTTCTCAAAAACTGCTGCAACTCCGTACTTTGCGATGCCTTTTATATTTTCTTCCCCCACCCACCAAGGGGTGGGGCTCAACACCCTACTGACATGGGCCAGTCAACACCCTAATCATAACATAATCATGCCCAGATTAACAGATCAGTGTACAAGCATGATCCAATTATATTTTTGGAATTCATAATTACATCAAATTGCCCAACTGCTACAGTAGTCTTCTGCCATTGTTTTATGAAATGCTGCACTACTTTTGAGTGCAGTAGCAGAATGCTTTGCTTCTTGGTATTTCTCCCATTTTTCTTCAGTATTTCCAAGCAAAGAAGAAAGCCTATCACAGCAACTATTACATGCATAAATGAGTGTAGCAGTCTGGCATTATTTATGAATTCCAAAAATATATATTGGATTATGTTTGTGAACTGATCTTTTCCTCTAGGCATATTAGATTATATTGGATTCAAAGGTTTCACTTTTACTTGATTAAATAATGATTAAGACTTTGATTGGGCCACGTCAATAGGAAAACCACATGGCAGAGAAGAGGAGTTAGTTGGAGTTTTGATGCTAGAGTTTTGAGCTGAAGCCTAGGAAGTAAACACACAGGAGAAGAACACAGAGGAATAGATACAGCTCCACAGACACAGCAGAGGCCCTGGGAATAGAGATGAACCATTCACCTGATAGTCTACAGCTGACCTTGTGGAGAGAAGCCAGCCTGAGCCCAGAGAGAATCGAGCTCCAGGGAAAGAGACAAAGCCTAAAGAGCCTGATGGCCTACAGTTGATATTGGAAGAAGCTGGGACCACAGAGCCTTAAAAGGAAGAGGCAGCCATCTTGCTCTTACATGTGGCAACAGAATTTGGTGAGGGAAGTAACTTATGCTTTATGGCCTGGTAACCGTAAGTTTCTACCCCAAATAAATACCCTTCATAAAAGCCAACCGATTTCTGATATTTTGCCTCAGCACCCCTTTGGCTGACTAATACATTGACATATATGTCTTATTTATATTCTTGCTGCCAAAGATGTAAAGTTTGTGTTTTTATTATTTTAATTTTTGTTTTGTTTTGAGGAAATAAACTGTCACTTTATTTATGTATCTAACATTAAACAAAGAAATCTGTATCTTCTCTGAACAGGAGAACGCTTATTCATTTTTTCATTCAGTCATTCACTTACTTTTCAATATTTCATTTAATTACCAGATAGTGATTGCCTACATGGTACCAGGTGGTCTTCATGGTGCTAGAAATAGAAATGAATAAGCCACAGTCCCTATCCTCAAGGAACTAAGTTTACTAGGGAAGTCAGCTAATGGAGTCTAATTCTATTGCAGAGTGAAAAGAGCTGTCAGTGCTGTGATTGCTTAGACAAAGGAACTGAGGAGAAGCCTCCAACTTAACCTGGATGGTTCAGGAAAATTCTCTAAGAAAAAGTGGTATATGATATTTACATAGTGATATTGATTTTGTCATCAGCACGACCTTAGGCTTATTGAGACATTATCATTTCATGAAATTCTTTCATCAACAAATTGCTATCCCTTTTTTTCTTATTTCAGAAGGAATTTCTAATTGCCCAGTGTCCATGCTATAGTATGATGTGTAATAAGTGAGAACTGAGAGGAAGAATTATAATTACAATGCATTATAGTCTCTCTGTGCTCCCAGATATGCTTAACAGCTGAAGATAAAAATGATTGAGCATTTCATGATACTTTTATTTTTCATTTGGATGGTAAATAATTTTATACATGATCAATAGAAAGGTAACTCAGCAAAGGCAGTGTTTATAACAAAATACTATTCGTTGTATTTAAACCTCAAAAATCACAGAAAAATAACTGAAACTAATATAACATTCAGATTAATTGTTATAATGAATATTTTGGTACTTTGGAAATTTCATACCAATTCTTGTCTATGGCTTTAAAGCTTCTTATTTATTTGAAAATACTGGCATCTCTATACTAATTTTATTTATTTATTTATTTTTTATTAGAGAAGTTGTAGTTTTACAGAAAAAATCATGTAGAAAATAGAATTCCCACATACCCCCTTCACACAAATGTTGTTATTATTAATAATTTGCATTAGTGTAGTACCTTTGTAAAATTGATGAAACAATATTATTATAATTATGCTATTAAATATAGTTAAGTTTATAATTAGGGTTTACAGTGGGGTTTTTTAAAATTTTTATTTAGTGATATATATACAACCTAAAATTTCCTTTTAGCTATATTTCAATATGTAAATCAGTGGTGTTAATTACATTCACAATGCTGTGCTACCATCACCACCATCCATTACCAAACATTACAATTACTGCAGACAGAAACTCTATACCTACCAAGCATTAACTCCCCACTCCCTACCACTGGTAAACTGTATTCTTGTTCATGACTCTATAAATTTTCTTAATTTAAGCATTTCATATGACTGAGATCATACAATATTTGTCCTTTTCTGTCTATTTTATTTCATTCAACATGATGTCTTCAAGTTTCATCCATGTTGCCATATGTATCAGGACTGCTTTCCTTTTAATGGCTGAATAATATTTCATTGTATTTATATGACACATTTTGTTTATTTATTCATCTGTTCATGTCCACATGGGATGTATCCATCTTTTAGCAATTGTATATAATACAGCTATGAACCTCAGTGTGCATCAGAAATATATTTTCAAGTCCTTGCTTCCAATTATTTTAGGTATATACCCAGAAGAGGGATTTCTGAGTCATATGATAATTCTCTACTTAGCTTTCTGAGCAATTACTAAACTGTTTTCAACAGTGACTGTGCCATTTTATACTCAGACCAAACATGGATGAGGGTTTCTATTTCTCCATGTCCTCTCTAACACTTGTTATTTTATGACCTTTTTCCATTTAAAAATAATAGCCATTCTAATGGATGTGAAGTCCTATTTCATTGTGGTTTTGATTTGCATTTCCTAAATGGTTAATGATGGTGAACGTATGTTCATATGCTTATTGGCCATTTGTATATCTTCTTTGGATAATGTATATTTCACCCATTTTTTCATTGGGTTGTTTGATGTTTTGTTGTTTAGTTACAGGTTTCTTTATATATTCTGGATATTGAACACTTAGCAGATATGTGGTTCCAAATATTTTCTCCCATTGTGTAAATTGTCATTTTACAGTCGTGATGAAGACCTTTGATGCACAGAAGTTTTTAATTTTGATGAAGTCCCATTTATCTATTTTTTTTCTTTTGTTGCTCATGCTTTGGTGTAAAGTATAGGAAACCAATGCCTAGCACAAGGTCTTGAAGATGGCTTCTCAATATTTTCTTCTAGGAGTTTTATACTTCTGGCTCTTATAATTATGTCTTTGATCCATTTTGTGTTAATTTCATATATGGTGTTAGGTAAGGGTCCTCCTTCATTCTTTTGCATATGGATATCCAGTTTTTCCAGCACCATTTGTAGGAGAGACTATTCTTTCCCGTTTGAGTGGAATTGTCAGCCTTGTCAATAATCAATTGGCCATAGAAGTGAGGGTTTATGACCTCTCAATCCAACTCCCCTGACTGTGTGTCTGTCTTTGTGCCAGTACCAAGCAATTTTATTTTTTAAGGAGGTACCAGAGATTTAATCCAAGACCTCATACATGGGAAGCAGGTGCTCAACCACTGAGCTACATCTGCTCCCCTATTTAGGTTTTGTATGTGTGTGTGTGTGAAATAAAATATTTTATTTAAAATAGCATCAAAATGAATAAAATAACTAGGAATACATTTAACAAAAGAGGTAGAGGCTGTGCCATGGTATCTAAGCCCCTTCTCAATCAGAAACAGAGTAAACATCACCATCCTAAAGTCCTCAAGACAGAGTAATGAGCAGACATGGAGGATGAATGCAACTATGGACTAAAGCAGACATATTATTATTCTAGCAATGGAAGATCTTGTAATGATGATATAAAGACAGTGGAAACCAGAGGTTCTGAGGGGAGGGAGAGAGAGGAATGGATGTAACATAGGGCATTTTGGGGACATTGGAATTGTTCTTGAATGACATTGATATAACAGATATAGGCCATTATACACTTTGTCAAAACGTATTAAAATGTGTGGTTCAACTGTAAACTATAATGTAAACTATTGGCCAAGGTTAGTAGCAATACTTCAATATGTTCATCAATTATTACAAATGTACCACACTAATGAAAGATGTTAATGGGAAGAAGGGTGGGAGGAAGAGGGTTGGGGTGTATGAGAATCCCCCTATATTTTCAATGTATCATTTATGAGGTCTAAAGAGTCTTTAAAAACAAAATAAAATAAAATAAAGAGGTAGATAATATGCACACTGAAAACTAAAAAAAAATATTGTTGAAAGAAATTAAAAACTAGATTAATAGAAAGACATCCCATGTTTATGGATTAGAAGACCTGATATTAAAACAGCAAAATTCCCAAAGTGATCTACTGGTATAATGCAACCCTTATGAAAATCTCAGTTTTGTTGCTTTTGCATTGTTCCACATGGTTAACTACTGGCTGAGCAGGTCCATTCCCATCATGGGAAGAGGAATAGCCTCAACTGAAGCAGCAGGTAGAAGCATCTTTTAGAAATACTGAACCAATTTTAATATTAAGCAAGTAATTACCCAAATGATTAATTCTCCTCCTAAGGCAATAACATCTAGGGTTGGTCATTTTAGGAATGAATGCTGCCTAGAATTAAGGAAAAGTAGTTACCACTGCCCAACAAAGCTAACCAGGGTTGTTTATTCTTGGGAGCTCCTATTATACTTTTTGTGATAAAAGGGTTTTTACCAGAAGGGGCATGTATTCCTAGTTATTTTATTCCTCCATCATGGTCTCCCTATGTGGCAGTGGTGGGGAGGTCCTTTCCACTGAGGAAGATCAGGGTAGGCATCGAAGACAAGGATGCTTCCAAAGGGGAAGCCTGTCCTGTACTGTAACTAACACTAGTAAATACTGTAATTACTCCACTGAATTTACCAGATATCATCCAATAATGGGCCACTTTGCCCCTTAGAATCGAATATAAGCTCATTTATTAATTCTGGGATTCAAAAGTGGTGGCCTAGCTGTAGGTGGGTTGTTTGCCCTTAGCGGGGACAGCATCACTGCTGAAAGTAATTTTTTAAAGCTAGATAGAGTGTTGTTTGTTGAATTAACAGGCAACACTTGACTCTGAGTTTGTGTTTCATAGCCTCAAGGGCATCCATGAGTTCTTTAATTGTTTTATCAATAGCCATCATTGCCAGTATCCTCCTCTCTAAGTGGAAAGAAATGGTTTCAGGACTCAATTCATCCTCCTCCGGGCTTTCGAAGTTATCACGCCACCTATCATCTGTTGCCTTATTAGCTCCTCCACCATTCCCAGTGGATAGAAGAAATCTTTGGCCTTGGCTAAAGTTTTCCATTGACAGTCTCCCTTTTTTGCCATAAGACCTAACATAGGGAGGGCATCCTTCCAAGTAAAAAAATCCACATCAACTAGTTATTTTATTGACTGAGGCCCACAGTCTTCTCCATGGGCCATGACCAATTTCACCACCAATTGTGCAGGATCCTTTAGCAGGAACACCATTTTTATAGTCTGTGCTATAGTGGCGATCTCTTCTTGCCAATGATACTTTATTTAACATGGCTCCCCCTTTATCATTTGGTTCTTTTAAAATTTTTTTAACAAATCAATTTTATTGATATGTATTAATAAAACATAAATCCATTCAAAGTGCATTATAGTACATTATACCAATCAATGGTGTTTGGTATAATTACATAGTTGTGAAAATTCAGAGCACTCCTATCTCACACTTTATAAAAAAATGACTCAAAATGGATCAAGGTACTAAATATAAAAGTGACAACCATAAAACCCCTAGAAGAAAATGTAGGAAAACACCTTCAAGACTTTTGATAGGTGGTAGTTTCTTAAACCTTACACCCAAAGCACTAGCAACAAAAGAAAAAATAGATAAATGGGACCTCCTCAAAATTAAACACTTTACACCTCAAAGGAGTTTGTCAAAAGGCTGAAAAGGTAGTTGTCTCAATGAGAGAAAATATTTGGCAACCACATATCTGGTAAGGGTTTAATATCCATAATATATAAAGAGATTGTACAACTCAACAGTAAAAAGACAAACTATCCAATGAAAAAATAGAAAAGACAATTGTCCAAAGAAGAAATACAAATGGCAAAGAAACACATGAAAATTTTCAACATCACTAGCAATTAGGGAAATGCAAATCAAAACTACAATGAGATATCATTTCACACCTGTTATACTGGCCACTATTAAAAAGTTGGTAAACTGTAAATGTTGGAGAGAATGTGGAGAGATAGGAACACTTATTTGCTGTTGGTGGAATTGTAGAATGGCACAGCCACTGTGGAGGACTGTTTGGCAGTTCCTAAGGAAGTTGAATATAGACTTGCCATGTGACCTGGCAATACCATTGCTAGATATATACCCAGAAGAACTGAGAGCAGTGACACTAATAGACAGCTGCACACCAATGTTCATAAGCCATGTTATTCATGATCGCCAAAAACTGGAAACAACTCAGGTGTCCATCAACCGATGAATGGATAAGCAAATTGTGGTATATACACACAATGGAATATTATGCAGCTGTAAGAAGAAATGAAGTCGTGAAGCATATGACAACATGGATGAACCTGGAGGACATTATGTTGAGTGAAGGATGCCAGGCACTAAAGGCTATAAATACTGTATGATTGCACTATTATGAATTAAATTTATTATCTAAACTCATGGAAGTAATAATTAGAATATAGGTCACCAGAAAATAGAATGAAGGTAGAGAATGGAAAGCTGATGGTTAATCTGTGCAGAATTGATTAAAAGGTTGTTTGTAAATCTTTGGAAATGAATGGAAATGGTGAGAACATATCATGCTATTTGTGACTAACAAAGCTATTGTATGGGTATGACAGTGGTTGAAAAGGAAAGGGCAAGGACATTTATATTATTAGAAGGAAATATAAAAATATAACGTGGGAATGTATAACATAGTGAAACCTCATGTAAAATATGAATATGGGTGATATTGTATATATGACCATTTCTACAAAATATAAATACAAATAAACTAGAGAGAAAGAAACAGAAATGCAGCTATGTATGGCAGAGGAAGCATAGAGAGATTGAGAGGTGATGGGTTTTGTTCATTCGTTTGGTTGGTTTTTGTTTTTTAGTAGTATTATTATTACTCTAATGATGAAAAGGCCCTATTGAGCTCTATTTGCTGTGGTTTTGTAATGAGTTTTAAGATTGGGAAATGTGAGTCCTCCAACTTTGTTCTTCAAGATGGCTTTGGCTATTGAGGGCCCCTTACCCTTTCATATAAATTTGATGTTTGTCTTTTCCCATCTCTGCAAAGAAAGCTTGTGGAATTTTGATTGGGATTTCATTGGATCTATAAATTGCATGGGGTAGAATTGACATCTTAACAATATTTAATCTTCAAATACATGAACATGGAATGCCCTTCTAGTCACTTAGGTCTTCTTTGATTTCTTTTAGCAATGTTTAATAGTTTTCCATGTACAAGTCTTTTACAAACTTGTTTAAATTTATTGCTAGATATTTGATTCTTTTGGTTGCTATTATAAATGGATTTTTCCCTTGATTTCCACTTCAGATTGTATATTCAGAAATACTTCTGATGTTTGCATGTTGATTTTGTGCCTACTCATTGCTGAATTTGTTTATTAGCTCTAATAGCTTTGATGTGTTTTTTTTTCCACAGCTTTCACTATACAGGAATATGTCATCTGCAAATAGGAACATGTCATCCTTTACAATTTGCATGACTTTTATTTACTTTTCTTGCCTAATTGTTCTGGCTAGAACTTCCATTAAAATGTTGAATTCAACATAACTTTAAATTTTAGTGGTTACAGGGAACATCCTTTTCTTCTTCCTGATTGTAGAGGGAAAGTTTTCATTCTTTTACCATTGAGTATGATGTTAGCTGTGGTTTTTTTCATATATGCCCTTTATAATGTTGAGGAAATTTCCTTCTAGACCTAGTTTTATAAGTGTTTTTATTAAGAACATATGCTGGATTTTGTCAAATGAGATTATCATGTGTTTTTTCCTCTGTTCTATTAATGTGTGGTGTATTAGATTAATTATTTTTTTAATGATGAACCACACCTGCAAATCTGGGATAAATCCCACTTGATCATGATGTCTAATTCTTTTAACATGCTATTGGATTCAGTATTCTTAAGGGAAATTAGCTTGCAATTTTCTTTTCTTTGGTATCTTTATTTGATTTTGGTATGAAGGTGGTATTGGCCTCATTGATTTTTTGGAAGAGTTTGAACAGAATTGGTATTTTTTCTTCTTGGACTGTTTGGTAAATTCACCACTGAAGCCATCTGGTCCTGGACTTTTCTTTATTTGAAGGCTTTTGATTACTTGGTCCGTCTCTTTGCATATTGCCTGTTGAGATGTTCTATTTCTTATTGAGTCAGTAAAGGCAGTTTTTGTGTTCCAGGAATTTTTCCATTTCATCTAGGTTATCTAATTTGGTTGCATACATTTGTCCATGGTATCTTCAAATAATCCTTTTTATTTCTGTGGAGTCAGTAGTAATATCCTCATTTTATTTCTGATTTTAGTTATTTGCATCCTCTCTCTTTCTCTCATTTTTTTTTCTTTGTCCATCTAGCTAAAGGTTTATGAATTTTTTCGAACATTTTAAGAAACCAACTTTTGATTTCATTGAATCTCTGTATTGTTTTGTTTTTTTCTATTTCCATTCTAATGTTAGTTATTTCCTTCCTTCTGCTCACTTGGGTTTAATTTGTTCTTCTTTTTCTAGATCTTCCAGTTGTGAGATTGGGCCTCCCTCACATTTGAGATCTTTTTTCATTTTTAGTGTAAGCATTTAGAACTATAAATTTCCCTCTGAGAAATGCCTTTGCTCCATCCCATTTTTTTCATTTGCCTCAAGATATTTCCCAATTGTGATTTCTTCTTTGACCAATAGGTTGTTTAAGAGTGCATTGATTAGTGTCAACATATTTGGGGATTTCTAGTTCTCCCTCTGATGTATATTGGTAGCTTCATTCCGTGGTAGTCACAGAAGATGCATTGTATAATATCAATATTTTTAAATTTACTGCAACTTGTTTTGTTTACTGGTTCAGACTTTCATGCTGCCACCTGATATATTTGCACCAATGTACAGGCATCCCAGTAGGCCCATAGCGATTATTCTGCTCCCTCTAAACAGGGCCAGAGAAATGCAAGCTGGATTTCACCTGTACTGTAGAGGGTTGAGGAAAGGGCCAGCAAGTGTGCCACAAGATTGTTCAACCATATTTTAAGCTGTGTTTCCTTGATTCTTCACTCATCCAATTACTGCAACCATTTAACTCTTTTCCAGAGTTCGGAGGAAAATAGTTCTGCCAGACTTTAATAGTTATTCAAAGATTCTGTGGGGGAATGGCACCCCAGAGCATGTTATACTGTCTTCCTGGTCAACTGGAAGCCCAAATCTTCTTGAATATAAAGAAATTGAATTCAACACCACATACAAAGCTTTTCATTTGTCCTTGTTTGCAATGTTACATTGCCCTCAATGCCCATTTATATATACATTATCCAATGCCTTGTTCAATATTTTTGCTCAGTTTTTCTAGAGAAAATACAAGAAAACAAGCGTGAACTCTCTCTCATTTTTCTGCTGTCCACACTATAGACATTACTGCTATGTTTTCACTTCCTCTTTTCTATTCTGTGATGATAAAACTTTGCTCATCTCCTGTCCTGCTATCTCAGTTATCCCTTCTTTCTGTATAACCTTCAAGCTCGCTCTCTCTCTTCTATATCTTTCCTTTTAGCTTATAAACATGCTTATATCTTTTCTAGGCTAACAACAACAGCAAAAAATACAAGAAGACCTCTTAGCACTACTTTATAATTTTCTTCCCTTACATTCCCACAAATCTCATCTTCTTTTGCTTTCTTTACTTCCTCACTTGTAGACATGCTTCCACCCATAACAATGTGACTAAATTCATTGATGAGCATTACATTGCCCAATCCAATATGATAAAAATGAAACTCTCTTGCAATTGACATTTTGATCACTTTATCCATTAAATGCAGTTTCTTTTCTTGGTACTTTATTTCTTGGTTTCCACGACAGCTTCAGGTGAATCACTGGAGTATCCTCTTAATTCTGCCTGTCTGTGGCAGTTTGAGATTATTTATGAACCCCCAAAAAGAGAAGGATTATGTTTATAAACTGGTCTATTCCTCTGGGTGAGATACCCCTTGTTTGTGTGAAATTCAAAAGTTTTAAATTTACTTAATTAAATCAATTTAGGGCTTTTGATTCAACCACAGCAGTAGGGTGTGACTCAGTGTTGAGTCTCTGCCCCCTTGGTGGGCTGAAAAATGGACAAACACACAAGAAAATACATAGGAAGAGAGAGCTCCATAGATGCCAGAGGAGAGAAGGCTCAAACAGCTAAAGCCCGGGGGGAGATAAACTATTCACCTGATAGTTCGCAGTTGAAGAGAACAGAGCAGCCACGCCCGGAAAGTTTGGAGCCATATGTTAGTCTACACCTGAGATCAGAGGAAGATAGGCCCAAGGAGCCTTGAGAGGAAGAAGGAATGAGAGACCAGGCAGAGATTGCCCACCATCTTGTTTTAACACGTGGTAATAGACTTTGGTGAGAAAGTACCTCTATGGTATCTTGAGTTGGACTCTTTAGAAACTGTAAGCTTTTACCCCAAATAAATGCCCTTTATAAAAGCCAAAAGATTTCTGGTACTTTGCATCAGCATCCCTTTGCCTGACTAATACACCGTCTTTTACACCATGTGTTTCATCTCCCGAGAAACAAGAATAATCTAACTAAGATTCAAATCCTACAATATCATTCCATTCAGGGACTTCCGTCATCTGAAGGTTAAAATTCTAACACCTTAAAATAGAAAGACAAAGTCCCCTTCATTTGGCCCTGACACTGTCTCCAGCTTCAGCTGCTTATTTTCCTTATATTGCTGACTTCTAACTTTTGGTGCTACCGGAGTTTTATCTTTGATCTACTGATTTCCTCAGTCAGCTAGTCTCCTAAATGACATAATCCGCTCTTAGTATTTAACCTCTCTGCTAATCACTTCACAGACATTTCACACTTGTTAGGTAAAAACTGAAATAATTCCCTTCCATCTAAATAGGTTCCCTTTGGTTCATTTTGTTACTATCATAATAATCAAGACAGGTTACTCTTAAAGCAAAGAAACCCCAAATTAAATACAACAAAGATTTCTTTCTCAAGAATGTCATAGTTCAATACACATCAGTAGAGGGGCTTTGCTAATTAAGGATGCAAGCTCCTTTACCAAGTGCTCTGCCTTCCCCTAGGTTCTTGAAGTTCTCTCAAGAACCTCTGCATCCAGATGAGTGAGAAAATGACTGTGGAGGATTGCAAGAGATTTTTAGGAGTGAGAAGCAGAAGTCACAAATAACATTTCTAACCATTTTACACTGGCCAGGACAAAGGATAAGACCCATTTTAACTGCAAAGCATGCTGGGAAATGCAGTCTGGCTATGAGCTCAGGTGGAGAAAGAACAGAGTTTGGTGAATGCATGCATTGTCTCTGCCATAACTGCTGCACATCAAATAGTATTTCTTCTTTAGCTTTCTAAGTTTTTCTCAAATCTGTTATCACCCCTATCCTTAACTCAACTAAGCCTATTCTCATGAGTCAGACTCTTATCATTTCTCAGGTGACCCACTGAAATAACTTGCTTTTTTATTTAACTTCTCTATTATCTACACAGCTGTAGGGATAACCAAAGTAAAATGCAATTTTTACCTTATAAAATTTTCCTGATTAACTACCATAAATATAGAAGAGAAAAACAATGTCCTCCTGAAGCAAAATCTGTCTAACTCACTAGCCTCAACTCTGATTTCTCCTTGCTTTCCTTTTAAAGCTTGACCAAGAGTGAAATACTTCTGGTACCCTGAACATACTACATTCAGTGTCTGCTCATTTTTTTCCTCACCTGGAAAACCTTTTCCCTCCCCCATCCAATTTACCTTTAATTAATATGCCTTTAATCAGGTATTATCTCCTCCTCCCTTCTATGATCCCTCAGGATGAATTAGGTAACTCTCATCAACCTTGCCAATGGTACCTTGCCTCTGGTACCTTGCCAATCAGTGATTTACTTCATTGTATATAATAATACATTCACGTGCCCAAATAACTGACTAAACTGAGATCCTTGAAAGCAAAGGTTTGTGTCTTACTCGTTTTTCATTCCTAGCTCTAACAGAATGCTTGTCAAATAATAACCATTTCTAAATATTTGTTAAATAAGTAAAGTACCTCTAAGCAAGTAGAGGTTGAACCTCAGTTTTTTTGCTTGTGTCCCTTGTACCCTTTCCATGTCTTACCAGTCCCTTCCATGAGAATGGTTCAAGAGTTTCCCTAGTCCATTGGCTGGAGTTTTGTTTTGCATGGCCAGAAAAAAAGATAATAATTATTGACCTATTATATTCCCTACCTGGTCCATATGTTTGGATGCCCTGGCACCACCTGAGTTTCATATGATGCCAGAGCACAATGTTATAAGCTCAAGAAAGCCAATTTAAACTTTATGGAATTGGCCCCTTAAACCATGTCAGTTTCTAGTCATCCTGTCTGTCTTGTAGAATAGGTTCCTGCTTGCTTCTGTCTCATTCATCCAATCCTGGTCTCTACCTGGTGCTCTTTTAAATATCCAATAATGTCCCACAACCAAGGCTTCTATACTCCAATAATAAACCTTTGAGAGATATGCATTTCTACCACAGAGTGGGATCAAAAGCGTAGCCATGAAAATAGAACAAGACATTCCAAAGAAATTCAATTGGAGCAACAGAAAAGAGTGGGCAGCAATCTAAACTGAATTTCTTCTTCTTCAGTGAATTGTAAAATCATTGGTGAAAATTGGCAACTATATTTTAGAATTCAACCCAGAAAGTATTGAGAAGGAAAGTGCTGTCCACTTAATCTTCTTCCATTAATTTTGGTCTAATTTCAAAATGGTAGAGCCAAGGCTTCTTCTTCCAATATCTTGATAACTTTCAAGATATGATTCAATACCAAATACATTGGTTGCACTTGTATCTTACAAAGAGTACACCAACTTGTATTAATTGGTGCCATTGAATTAAGTTAAATTATTGGAAAAAGAGAGCAGAGGCATATAGCTTAATATCAGGATATTTTAAAAATAGATTAAGCACTTAGAATTCTTGAATTTGATGTATAACTCAATGCCTTTTGTGATATGCAAAGGGAGAATAGAAAGTATTAAAATATCTAAATTTTTATATATTTGGGAAATTATTCAGTTTGTGGTTTGTTTTTGAAAGGGCATTTAAACAGTTCATTTAAGGCTTTTTGTTAGTCAAAAATCCATATATAAATATGCTTTTACTTCACATTTGTTTTGTAAATGTGGACAACACATTTTCTTAATCTTGTTTGATTATTTAAGAATAGAAACAAGTATTACCCTTTTCTTTTTCAAATTATGAGTTTACTATTTGGCCAAATATACTAAGTTTAAATTGGACAAGCTAAAAGAGTTTGCTTCAATTCAAAAGTCAATAAATCCATTTCTCAGGCTATGTAATAAACTTTGGTCAGTCTGCTACAAATGCTAATGTTGGCCATTCATCTTCTGTCAATTATTTTTATAAATGCCAGCTCTTCCGGGATTTACAAAAAGATCATTCAAAGCCAAAATAAACCAAGATGCATTAATTCTGTCTTGTACATTGTAAATATTAAAGACAAATGATTAAATTGGAGAATTAGAATATAAGGAAAACATACTGTTTAATTCTACAGTAAAACTTCTTACTTAGGTAATAATAACTCTAGGTTTTAGGAAATGATTTATTAATCTCAGTGTTGGTGATTCTCAAATGACCCTGAGTTCAGAAAATGTTCCGTCATTGTCTTTTTCTGTACCCTCTAAACACATAACACACACATATCAAAATATAGGTTGTGCAAACAGTTGCTCAGAATTCAGAAAATATATCTTTCTATAAATTGTTCCAGATTGGCCAACACAAGAACATTTTACCTGTCCAATAGGTGACCTAGAATTGGTTGAGGACCTTAGAACATCTTTGAGCACTGATGGTTCCAGGGAAGGAAAGGGAAGATGGGCACAGTGCTGAAGCTCCAGAGGTTCTGTCCTGAAAAAGGTGAGAATAGAAGTGGGTACAGAATCTCCAGCTTGGCTCCCATAACCAAGGCAAGGAGTAGCTTTGAGAAAAGTGATTATTTAAGATAGAATTGTTAACATTATTATTCTTTCCACAAACATTAAATGTGTAATTACAAAGCTTCATAAAGTTTTTCTGAGTATAATCCAGGGGTCCATTCCTCTACTAAGGCTTCCCGGACTGCCACTCATAAGTTTGAATTGGGAATAATCTCCTGGATACTTCTATAACAATAATATTTCATGAATACCATCTAATACAACACTTATCATGTTGAATTAACATTGTGCAATATCTCTTTCTCTTCAGAAACTCTGAGCTCCTTGAGAACAGGGACTGTGCCTTTTTTTCTCTTTTCCCCTCCATTAACATCATCACCACTGTCCGAGTATGTTGCACCATGGTAGGCATTCAATGAACACATGCTGAATGAACAAGACACAATTGGAGAACATTAAATGTATGCCAGTGAGTAGTTTAAATATTATCATGGACTGTGGATAATGTGGAGCCAAAAAAGCAGGTGTCAAAATTCAAATTCCTAGTAGGGTACAAGAAGGTGACAAAAAATATAGCAGGTGTAAAAATGATTTTCCAGCATAAAAAGAGTTATAAGAGAAGCTGCTAGGTTGATTATAAACAGCAATCAATATGTGGCCACAATGTCATGGAGACAAGAAAGAACAATTTGGACTTTGGAGAATATATTCCCTGACTTAAGGTGGTGTCTTTTTCAATTCCAATATATTGGGGCAACATGGAAATTTGGGTTCAGTGTTGCTGAACCTATCAATTTTTAATTAAAGCCAGAAATCTCAATTACTTACATGACACATCCCAGATTTTACAGGTTGGATCTTTTATTTCATTAATAAACTTTATTTTTCAAAGAAGTTTTAGGCTTCCAGAAAAATTGAGCAAAAAGAACATAGATTTCCTCTTTACCACCCTCTCCTCACCTGTCACTGCTTTCCCTGTTATTAACCACTTGTATTAGTGTGGCGCATTTGTTGCACTTGATGAAACAATAGTTATAAAACTAAAATCCATAGTTTGCATTAGAGTACACTCTTTGTGTTGTACAGTTTTATGGGTTTTGACAAATGTATAACATTATGTAACCACTTTTGCAGGATCATATAGAATAGCTTAAGTGCCTAAATACCCCTGTGTTCCATCTGTTCATCCCTTCCTTTCCCTCCCTGAACCCCTGACAACCACGATCTTTATACTATCTAAATAATTTTGCCTTTTCCAGAATGTCATATAGTTTGAATCATACTCTATGTATTCTTTTCAGACTGGCTTTTTTCACTTAGCAATATGCATTTAAGTTTCCTTTATACCTATTTCTGGCTTTATACCTCATTTCCTTTTTATCAAAGAATAATATTCCACTGTTTGGATGTATCACAGTTTGTTTATCCATTTGCCTATGAAAGCACATCTTGGTTGCTTCCAACAGTGATGAAAGGCAAAATGTCAAAAAAAGTTTTTTTAAAATATTTTTCATTATTTTTAATATCCCAATCTTTTAATTTAATTTAATTTTTTAGTTTTTTAAAAGTCTTATGTATTTTATTTCTTATATTTAAACATCATTATTATTTCATTTTCCTATTAATTGTATTTGGCTATTTTAATGGCTTCATTTTTGAAGAAGCTTTGGATCACAGAAGGGTTACAACTGGGGCAGGGGAGGATCATTGGTGAGGGGTATCAGTGATGGGGGATATATGGGAGGAAGTTCACCTGGGCATACCTATAAGGTATATAAAAATGTGCAAATATTCGTGGGACATTGTCACAGTGGGTGGAGTCTCACACAATAACCGAGAGAATATTAAATTCCCATCCTGGAGAGCTCTACCACATTCTCTAATGGAGGAGCAGCAGTCCCCCAAGTGCAGGGGCAGTGACTGGCAAGGAGGATGATCCACTGATGGGCCCTTGATATTGATGACTATGCTTATGAGCCTTTGCTCTTGAAATTGAAACTTGGCCTATTGTTGTGGGATGCCTAAGAGTTGCTTCCTGAGCGCTTTCTTGTTGCTCAAATGTGGCCTCTCTCTAAGCCACACTCATCATATAAATGCATTACCTTCCCCGCCCCACCCCCCCACTGTGGGGCATGACTCCCGGGGATGAGCTTCCCTGGCATGGAGGGACTACTACCAAGCACCAACTAACAATGGAACTGGAAAAAGGTCTCGAATAAAAGGGGGGGAAGGTAAAGACAAATGAGTTTATATGGCTAAGAGACTTCAAAGTGTTTTGGGAGGTCATCCCAGAGGTAACACTTATGCACATCTCAGCAGGATCTCATAAACTGCCAAAATGGATACTACCCCAAATAGTGGGGCTCCAGAGGGCTCTGGAGACAACCAGATCCTATGGTCAGGGCAGATAGCTCTGGAGGTTTGAGCCTTGCCAGTGGGCCCTAATTTGGTGTTTGTGCTCCTGAGAGTGACAAAGTTGAACTCAATTATGTCTTCCCTACACATGACTCATCTGTCATTTTTACTTAAATCTATACTTGGTGCTGGAGTTTGTAATTGTACGTCCAAGAGATTCGAGTCTTTGGGGTGTCCATGTGCCAGCTGGGCCCGGAACCTCAGTGGAGTTGCAACACCTACTCCACAGCTCATTGGACTCACCCAGGACAACTAACAAGGAGATGATGATGGACAACAACCATCCCAAGGAACAGAGAGAGTCTGCAACTGCAAGCAACATAGTTCCATCCATCTTCCCCATGAGATATAAGCCCCCTCTCAATTAGAGGTGGAGTGGACATCACCATCCTAGAATCCGCAGGATTGGGGAAAGAACTATGGACTAGAGTGGACTTACTGGTATTCTACTATAGACATATTGTGCTTCTAGCAATGGAAGAAATTACAACATTGATGTGGAGCCAGTGGCCACTGGAGGCTCTGGGGGCAGGGAGAGGGAAAAATGGTTGTAATACGGGGGCTTTTTCAAGACTTGGGAATTGTCCTGAATGACACTGCAATGACAGATATAGGCCATTTTATATCATCACATAACATGCAGAACTCTGTGGTAGAGAGTGTAGACTACAATGTGAACTATGGTCCATGCTTAATGGCAAAGCCCCAGGATGCGTTTATCAATTGCAATGAATGTGCCACACTAATGAACAATGTTTATGTAGGAGGCTGTGGGAGGTGTGGGGAGTGGGGCTTATGGGAATCCCTATATTTTTGTGCAATATTTATGTAATGTAAACATCTTTTAAAAAATAAAAAAAATTATTTAAAAAATAAAATAAAATGATGCCTACCATCAAAAAAAAAAAGTTTGTGGAAATTATGAATAAAGCTGCAGTACACATTCAAGTACAGGTTTGTGTGTGGACATTTAAAAAATATGCCATGGTGTGTCTCACCCTGCATCACGCCTGCAACCATGTTTAGGGTTGTGCACTGTTTTTCTTTTCTTGTTTCTTAATAAACACTTTACTCCCTTGCCTACCCTAAAAAAAAAAAAAATGTTGTGAGTCAAACAAAATGCACGTGTATGGATCTGGCACGGGACCACCAGTGTTTTAATCCCACTCTGACCAGCGATTGGCAGAGATGAAACAGTGTATTAAGAAGTTTAGTTTCACTCCAAATAGCAAGCTGTTTCCATATACCAGGCCAAAGCACAAGCAGATTTCAATTCATTTCCCAAGGTATTGAGCCCAGAAATATGGAGACAATGACTTGTTTATAATACTTTTATAATATTCGACTACACTTTTCATATTTTATTCTCCCAGGTGAGCACTACAATGGCACAGAGCAAGTCAGTTTAGGTATTAGGACCTCTAATTTCAAATTTCATCCTTGCTTCCACTTTACTTATGTCACTGCTATTGAGTTGCTATTTCCTACTACATTTCCCATAACTCTTCACTACTTTTGTTCCACCCAGCCAGCTCTTTTTATTCACCCTCCCTGGAATCTAAAAGGCCTTGAAAATACTTGATTTCAAAGAGATGTTTGTGTTCTGTACTGATGCCGTGTAGGAGTGTAAATGCCCCATGTCACACTGTTAAGTGGAGAAAGGTAAGACAAATTGTTACAGGTCTTTATATTTTCTAATCTTTTGAAATCTTTTGAAAGAGAGAGAAGTGTTTTATTTTGCAATCAGTATCTGTCTGTCTTGTTTTTTTCCTCAGATATGTGAAGAAAAATGCAATAAAATTTTTGTATGATTAGCATTATGTTTACTTAAAAAAGGACATCAATAAGAGTGCAAGTAATACTAATGGAGGTTTTCCAAAAGTCTGCCAATTGCTCTAAACCCAAAAGCCTGGTTTTGAACATAAATCTTGCCCCAAAGAAGGAAATACTATGAAAAAATTAAGCTGCTATCCTGCTTGAATTAATATGTTTTTATAGTAATGCAAAGAAAAAAAATAGATACATTTAACTTAGGCTAGAAGCTTAATTTATTTTCTTCAAAACAATGATCAAAAGCATGAATTAAGTTACCATTGTCAAATAATTGTATGATATGATTTGAAATATACTTTCACATCTTGCAAATAATTAAATTTTAAAATGTAAAACAAAACATATGAATAAAATTTGAATTAGCTAAATTTAGAAATTTAGTTACTCCAAAGTAACTTTTATTTTTAACTCAGTGTGCGTGTAACTGGAGAATCCTATTTCCTAACTAGGGTAGATTATGGTTTTGTCTTAAATGTACGCATTTTAAGATTATGTTTGATTATTTACCACCTGGGATTGATATAAAACTGGTATATTACAATATGCCGTATATGTGGTTAACCCAGTTGCAAACTATTAAATCATTATTTAGTAATTAACACTGCTTCCATGAAAGGGATGGGATACATGCCTCAATGATTTTCAATACAGATTTGCAAAATTAGGATAAAATGCGATTTAATCTATTAACGCTACTAATTTAATACAAAATACTAAATATACACTAGAGATTTGTGCTCTGAAATTTCCTTCACTGACCCTTCTTCAAAGCATGGGGGAGTCATCCCATAAAGTACCTTCAGAGTAAATGGAATAATAAGAAACAATGAAAGTCACAAAGAAGCCCTGAGTTGGTCAATAGTGTTATGCTTCTCCAGGCAAGTAGAAAAATCTAATTTATGTTCTACCTTCTTTCCAAGTCCCTACTCTGTGCCTTTGAAGATTTCCATAATTAATAAAATTGTCCCAAAGAGTCAGTAAATAGAAAAGAAATAGTTTAGATGACTGGATTATTTTTTAAAAATTGAAAATAGAGTGTTTCTGAAAAATCAATGGGTGATTTTTCCAACTTCTAATTAGGATGCCAGTCTTTACAAAGATTCACATCCCCGGGCAGAAAGGAAGAAAGGCAAGTCATATATTCTTTTTCTTTTCCAATTTAGTTCAGTGTGTTACCAGATGAATTATTATCACTTTATTCTGCTCAAGAATTTGGCACTATCTAAATATCAAGGCCAATTTCTTCTACGTTTTTCAAGGCTTTTATATATTAGAGCCCTTGCTTTCCTAAAATAATGATGATGATGACAATGACAATAATTGATAATATTTTTCCAAGGTGTTGTATTAAATGTGTCACATTATCTCATTTAATTCACCCAGGCTATATATATATATATATATAAAGATACTGAGGGAGTGAGAGTCACCTAACTTAGCTTAAGTCTTACTACTAATATGTAGCAAATCCAGTTATGTGATTTAGAACCCATGCTCTTACCCTCCACTCTATGCCACAAACTTCCCCATTATCCAACACTCCTCAAAAGTATCTCCATCCTCAATAGTACCTCCATCCTCCTTCTAAACTAATCAGACCAGATTTCTCCATGTATTTAGTATTGATTTAGTTGTTCATTTTTCAGTGTCTTAGCTGAAGTTGTTTCCTCTGTTAGAGTGTATTCCTTGTCACTTAATCAAACATTTCTCTTCCTTCAAAGCATGAGTCACATGCCTTTTCCTCTGCAGCTATTCCACCCCACAGGCATTCCTCAGATCTAAGATTAATTTGTATTCCCAGAGTGCCTGATGTAGAGCAACAAAGATGCTTATCTCTCAATAAATGTTTCCTGAAAACATCACTAGTAAAGACACAAATAATGCCATTGTGACACAGAAAATATCCTGATGTACATTTGATTCCTTATTACAAAAGATAGGTTTGCTGCCAGACATATTTCCTGTGCCAAATTCTCAATCATCATCAATTTTTTCAAAAGGATTTCATTCACTTTCTCACTGGCCTTGGCCTGCATCCAGTTTTTATTTTTTTTTTCATAAGATCTTCCAAATTTAATTTTAACTTCAAGTGCTGTTACTGAATATGAGCAATATGGAGCCAGAGCACAAATTAGCCTTGCAGAGAAATGGATGCATTTTAATTTGTTGGCAAAGAGGGTGGCTCTGCTGAGGCTGCACCCTTTCCACTACTCCCTTCCTCTTCTGACTCCTCTACCCTACTGTTCCTGTTCTCTTCACCTTCAGCTGGCCTATCCACATTCTTGGGCTCAATTCTAGCCAGCTTTGAATTTAAAGTAGAACCATGCTGAAGAAAGTGGTAGACTCCTAACGCTCTGGTCAAATTTTATTGCATGTTACTCTGACACCATTACCCAAATCCTGACCTCATGATGCCCAAACTCATTTTGGTCTCTCTGATGTATTGGCAGTGCATGGATGACTCCCAAATAGTCAGGTTAGAGGGTCCTGTTCTGGAACCTATACTGGCCTGACTAGGTGGCACAGTTGCCATTTCTTTGTGCTAGGCAACAGAATGCCTATAACACTTCAAGGATGCCAATTGGTTGCATAACCGTGCCTCCAGAAAAGGCAGCTTTGATGAAGTGATTGAGTGGACTCTGGGGCCAGACTGCTTGGGTTCAAGGAGTCCTGGCTCTGAAACTTATAAACTGTGCAACATTGACCAACTTACTTAATCTCTTAATATCCCAGTTTTCTCTACTGTAAAATGGGAATGATAATAGGTTCTACCTCATAAGCATTTTATGAGTATTAAAATGAATAAATATATGTTGACCACTTTGAATTAGCACTCAACAAGTGTTAGCTATTATTGTTAATTAGCATTTGATGAGTAAATAAATAAGCAAACAAAATAATGATATTACATAAGTTTGTTTGTCTCCATCTTCCTTGAGACCTAAAATTCCTTAAGGGTAGAGATCAGGTGTTACTCTTTGAATCCTCAGCATTTGCCAGGGGAATGGTACATTATTTGTCCACAGTGGCTGTTTTCTGAATTAACAAAAGTTGTGGTCATTAGAATAAAGGGGTAAAGTGGAGTGGAAATTAAGGTTGCAAAAACAAAAGGTTTTGGAGCAATAAGACTATTGATCTTGTAAATTTGTTCCCATTAATGTTGAAGTCACACCATGCTGATGGCAGTAGTTGAGGTGGAGAAAGAAATTAGGAATCAGTTATTAATGTTCTTAGGATGGAAGAAATTAAGAGTGAAAAATACAAGGAGACACTGGGATGGAAATTAGCATAGGCAGCCAGCACAGTGTCATATAAAGAATTTTCCATGAAGGTGAAGTCAAATTGTCTGGTAATGCTTGGGAATATAGGGGGATGGCAACATTGTTCTTGGTATATGATGTGTAGAACCAGACAAGTACACATCTATGACAGCTTCCTACTCCTTGTCTGTTCTTGAATGTCTTAAAAATGTTCAAGGGTAGCAGATGTAGCTCAGTGGGTGAACTCCTGCTTCCCATGTATGAGGTCCTGGGTTCAATCCTGGGTACCTCCCCCCAAAAATGTTCAAAATACAGTTCTTGATTTCTTTCATTATCTCCCACCATAATATATATAAACAAGGAATGAAAAAAAAAATCCTCATCTTCCCCTAGGCTTTGTCATTTTAGTAAATGTTACCACCATTATCTTTCCTTTTCCTCCCACTGATTTCTTTCACATTTGATCCATCAGCAAATTCTTTTGACTGTACCTCAAAATATATACCAATTTGACTGAGTCAACTCTAACCCTCCTATTTTAAGCCACCATCATGTCTCTCTATCCACCTATTCAACTGATCTCATAGCTACTATCTGTGTACTTTGCTATAGTCACATTGATTTTTCCATTCAATTATGCCAGGGTTATTCTCAATCTGGGAAGTTTTCTTTTGCTCACTAGCTCTTTCTTCTGCCACAATTATTGCACCTTCCCAGATCACTGGGCCCTGGATACTTGGGTTTCAGCAGAATATGTCCTCAAGGAGACCTTTTTAACCTCTCAATCTAACACCCTTGCCACAGAACCTTGTTTTATTGTCATGTCTTTATCATTATCTGATATTTTCTTTTTTATTTATTTAGCTTGTAAAGAATGTTGATTGGAAATTATATTGTTCTTCTAGAATTGCCACTGGTTCCCTCAGTTCTAATCAAGAGATATTAAATATCCTTATAGTCTTTATTTTTTAAGGAAGAAAAAAAATGCAGTTGGATCCAGACAGTTTTCTCCAAGGTTTATTCAGAGAAAGTGAAACTGACTCTACTCTCAATACTACAATACCCAATCCTCCCCATAAAAATATATACAGACATTTGGGGAAGAGAGAGAGAATGATCTCCCTTGTCACTGTCCCAAAGCCAGGTATGATAAAGTGTAGAAATTGAATATGTATGAAAAGAGGGAATATTGTCATCCCATATCCTTTTGTACTGCTAACAGGCTTCTATGAAAATGTGCCTATCTAAAGATGGGCAAATGCAAATGAATTGGCAAGAAGGAGGGGAAACAGTGTCAAGCAAACTTGCATTCTTGCCAGTTTGTGAGGTTGGAATGTAGTTGTTTCTCATGAGTGGAAGTCCCACAAGGCAGAAGGGCTTTAGCTGTCTTGCTTGTATTCAACCTTGGTGGTACCACCCACAAGAGGAAATAGGAGGTACCCCTGGTGGTAGAAACTGAGGGGATGAAAGACATAACATCAGGATTATATATCCTAAATTATAGGACTCTACAATCAGAAGTCCTCAGACACTTATGGGTAAACCTCATACCAGGGACAGACAAGGGAGTGAGAATTTGGGCATCTGTTTTATAGAGGGTACTAGCAACCAAGAAGTATTTGCCATAAAAAACAGTGATAATAACAAAACACCAGTTGAGGAAAGAAACACTTGTCTCTGCCTCTCACCACTCCCTAGCCTCAAGAATTTGGATGAGTTCTTGCCTACAAAAAAACAGAGAATCATAGGTTTATGCATGAGATATGAGACTGGTGTTTTGTACTGGAAGAAACTAAAATTTAATAAGCAAAAATGACCAGAGTGTTATGGAATCTTCTAAAGAAGTGTTGAAAAAGACAAAATGGATTCAATAGAAAACAGATTGAAGGAACAAAAAAATCAGGTTTTCATCCCATAAATTCAAGACTCCTTAATATACTGACTATAGTTCATTAGTTTAATATGTACATTGCATGTGACTGCCTTGTTACTGGACATAATAGAGGATATGTGACTAAAGGACTTTGCATTTGGGGAAGTAGTTAAGAATAATGAAAATGAAAAAAATAGAAGCAGTACCAGTCTTTGAAGTTCTAAGCATATTCAAGCCAAAATCAAATATTCAGATGCCAGACGTAATTGACTGATGTCTCTGGTCAGCCACCCATTCAAAGTCCCAAAAAAAGTTTTCAGAGCATTTACCTTGGTGTCTCCAAGTGTTCTCAGCACAGATATTTGATGAATTGACTAGCATCGAGGATGACCCTCTTCAATGGAATCAACATCAGCCTCTGCTGGTTTGGAGGCCAAGGTCTTCCATAGTGAAACTGAAACCACCTGAAGAATACTCTGTTCAGATGGCTAGAGAAAGAGATCAGTTGTACCGAGGAGTTGCCCCATCAGTATGATTGTCAGAGGAACAGTCTGAGGACCACATAAAAGTGTTTTATTTTCCAGACTGCCCTTGAACTTCATGTTGAAATGCTTTCAGCTGGGCAGAAATGTAAGGGACAAGGGCATAAAGGCAAATGGAGGAGGTGGTGGTAAAGAATGATGGCCAGCTCAAGAGAAGGAATGGTACATGTCCTGTCAAGAGCCAGTGATCATTCACTCCCTATGTAGTAATACCGTGGCCAGTCAGTGGCTCAGGACAGCAGTGCCAACCATCAAGGTGAGGATGCAGTGATGCCTCTCTCTCTCTCCCCTCTCCCAACACTGTGATTTCCCTCAAATCTTATCCTTTCACAGAAATGTTCTTGACTAGTAAAAACAAGAGGAAAACTTGATGAGTGACTTACCTGAGAAAGTAACTGATATTTTACCTAAACATTTTTCTCCCATCCAAAATCTTTGGATTAAAACAAACAAAACTCTTTTTATAGTGTCAACTTTAGATATGTAAATATATACAAAGGTTAACTACCACTTTGCTCAGGTTGAAATTTAGAGCATAACTTTTCTTTATTTTAATGATATTTCAGTGGCCTCTTTTTTTCCCTCAGCAATCCCTTTTAAGTGTTACCTTGAAATACAGGCAGATAGATGAAAATCAATTTTATTTTCTTTCCAGAGAAATAATCTGAATTCTCTGATTTGAGTGAAACAGCAGGGTGTGTACTGATGGGATTGGCAAACATAAAATCCACTCTAAGATGTGGCTTTAGGCTTGATGCCTGTGAGGGAACACCATGGAAAATATACTCATCTTGGGTATCAGGAGATTCTGTTTCTAACTCCAGATGTCAATTTTTTTAAAAACCTTTAAGTTTTTTAAAAAATGTTAGCATGCATTTGATCTTTCCTGAGCCTTGGATCTATAAAATGCAGAGATTGGCCTCGAAAATTTCTAGCATTCCTTCCAAATGTGAACTTTTAAGATCTTTTAGAGTTAGGAGACCCCAGGCTATTATTCACTGAAGGAATGACCCCCTCACCACTGGATAATTCCTGAGTCCATTGTGAAATTCCTCTAAAGAGCATGTCATTTCTCACTGAAATGTAAAAATATATCGAGATAGAACAAGACATCAAACTAAAAGGAAACATTTAAACATTTATTCTATAAAGGACAATACATTAAAGAGAAGAGTTATGACTAAAGCAAAATTCCACCAGGATAAAGACTAGGTCTGTCTAATTTTTTGTACTATTGCCAGTACCTGGCTCAGAGCTGACATATAAGAGGCAGTCAAATAACTATTTATTGAATGAATGAATGCAGAGCTTCTGTTGCAATGAAATGAATGTTTGTGAAAGAAAAGTCTACTTTTTTTTTTTCTTACTCTATGTCTTCTCCTCCTCACCACCTCCTCAGCACCTGGGCCAATAGGGACATTAGACAGGACAGGATATACTATCACAATCTCATCCCCAGGACTGAGAGGGCTGGACTCAAAGCACTGTACCATCCTATACTGACCACTGCATTCCTACATCGAACCAGCAATCATCCTTGATACCTGACAGAGTAGGGGCATCTAATCCCAGTGCTGACCAATGGGCTTCTGCATTTTCCAAAGTTCATTCTCTTTTGCAAGCAACCAGCCTCTAATCCGTCATTTCAGAGCCCAAGTCTGTCTTCTCCCCACTGTGATGAGTGCCGCTCAGATTCAGTTTTCTGCTCTGGTCTCTGCTTCATGTTCTGTTTTCAGTAAGCTGCCAACTTCCACCATGTCCCAAGCATAGCTGGAGACATGAATGCTTTTTTCAGGTTCCCATAACTGCACACAGATGCTCATCATCTAAATCCCAGTCCAAAGATCATGACCTTATTATCGGTGGCCAGCTGTTTCCTCCAGCCAATAATTATCATATCTACCTAGAATTCTGAATATTGCACCTCTGACTTTCCAATCCTATTGCTCTTTTGGGGGCTCCTTCCTGACATTTCATCTGATGGAATCTCCACTTAAAGATAGGCCTTCCTTACATGCCAGCCTGAAACTGTCTTAGCATTGTATAAATAAACCATCAAATTGGCCAAGTTAAGTTGAGCTGTTAAAATTAGCCATTGGTTTCACCTATAGAAGCAATTAAACAACATTTCCAGTTTTGGATCTATGAGAACATTGATCTGACAAGCATAATAAGTATTTAGAGCCTAAATTTTCAAATTATCAACCACTGAGAAAAAATGTTATTAGAACTTCCAATTTTGCATAAGGAAATTTTGCATCATACTGTATTTGAAACACATAAAGAAAGGAAAATAAAATTCGCTCATGATGACACTCTTTAAAATGGCATAAAAAGAATTGAAAGTTTCCCCCTTCCCTTTTTCCAACCCCATTCCCTAGCAAAAATCATTATTAATATAGATTAAGCACTTATCATGTGCCATGAACTGATACAGAAATGAACATAAAAAATCCACTGCCTTCATGAAGCTTGTATTCTGATGAGGAAAACAGACAAACAAAAGAAAATTAAGTGAAAAAAACAAATAATGTTAAGTGATAAGGATAAAAATAATTTTAGGATGGGGGTAGGAAGTTTTGGGGAATACATATTACAACTTTAGATTAGGTAGCAGGGACTACTGCACAGAGGAATCTACAAGTCAAACCATACAGACTTCTGAAAAAGAACATTTCTCACAGCAAAGGCTCTAAGTAGGGAGTGCACCTAGCATGTTTGAGGACAACAAAGAGGCTTGTGTAGATGAAATGGAAAGGGTAGATAAGAACGTTTTTGAATTAACAGGTGGAAATGGGGGAAAGGGCAGATGATGTAGGTCACAGTAATTTGGTTTTTACTGAGGCAGAAGAAAATACTACTGGAGTGTTTTGAAAGAAGAATGAAATTATCTCACTCTAGTTTTAAAGGGTCATGTTGGCTTTGTTGAAAATAGACTGAAGGGTGCAAAGGGTGACAAGTAAGAAAGGTTTGTAATAATACCAAACCAGATATGACCTTGGACCAGTGAGGTTTCAGTAAAGTGATGGGACTGTGGGTATATTTTGAAGGTAGGGCCTATAGGATATGATAATAGATTAAATGTGGGTTATGAAATAAAGAAGGGAATCAAGGATGTCCCCTCAATTTTTAAGCCCAAGGAAGTGGAAATACAAGGTTTGATAAAGGGAGATAGGAAATACTGTGTACACAACAAATTTGGGTTAAGAAAACAGAAGTTCAATTTTAGACATATTAATGTTGATATGACCACACGTCATTCAAGTGGACATGTCAAATAAGCAGTTGAATATAAGCTTAGAGTCAGAGAAGAGATCTAGGATGGAGATACAAATCTGGGTGGTCATGAACATAAAGATGATATTTAAAGTTAGAGAGTAGAAGTTAGAGACCAAGTTAGAGACAAAGGATGAAATTGCTGGTGAGATGAGAATAGATCCATGTACAGATCTCCACATGACTTTGAAATTTGTAGGGGTAGAAGGTGTAGAGAAACTAGCAATGGAAAATAAGAAGGAGCTGACAGAGATATAAGAGGAAAATTAACTGAATCTGATATCTTGGAAGCTAAGAGCAGAAGAAACTCAAGAAATTTTTCCTATACTTCTACACAGCCATAACCATGTCATCAAATATAATGTTTTTATATATACACCTCATGTGTGAGGGCAGTTTTTATTTTATAAAATGGGATATTACTGTAACTATTCAGCTAAAACTTGCTGTATAAAAAGTAATTTAAGGTAAAAGATATTTTTGCATATCTTTACTCTTAACATTAAAGATGTTTTAATATCAATGTTTTGACTTTCCAGTACTATTAAAACAAAATGTCATGAGGAGAATGGAAAAAAAAGTCATGATGAACTTTTTAAAAATCACAGCACTGTGAAAATCTTGGCTATGCATTTTTAAAGTAACAATTAGTCTCTTCTATCTAGTTAGTAATGCTCTTCTTTGTAAAATTGAGAAACTAAAGAAAAAAACATACCACAAAATAAGAGTAGAAACCAAATAGAAATAATTGCAAGTTGGACTTATTACTTACAACTGCTATTACTAAATATCAGTGTATTATGATTCTCTTTTATTAAAATGAGGAAGTAAGCTTTGAATAGAGCAGAAATTTTGAGAAAAAAAATGCAGAATCAGCCGACAGTTTCCACTCATTCTTACCAGGGATAAAAGTACTGCTTTTAACAAGATTGTAACATCTGTTGGTTAGACAAAGCCTGAATCTATGAATTTACTTTCAAATCACCTATGCCAGAGGTGAAAAATAAATAATTTAGCAGCAGTTACTAAATGTGTTACTATTAGCACATTTAAGACAGCAACAATATGGTATATTATTTCATTCCATCTGGGAGAACAATGAAGGAGTTGAAGGCATTCTATTAGAAGCTAGCAATAGAGCATTCCCAAAGACTCTTCTAAATGTTGCCCAGATTTCCCCTATATGGGGGCACATTTTCAGCTGTAATATATCTGTGTCACAAGACATTTTGTCTACTAAAACATAAGTGAAAATTGAAAAAACAACAACCATCAATTGTTGAACACTGACTAAATACCAGACACTATGCTGGGCAGTTTCTACCTCACATAATGTTTCAGATGAATCCCCAGGTACTCAGCGTAGAGTATACAGGAATATCCATTTTAAATATTTCTCTCAACGAGAATCAGAAAAATTGAATAGTGCATTCTTTAAGGACTTTGTTAGTTGGAAGTAAGTAAACTGGCAAGAATGATTGTTCAGTCAATAATTCTTATGATCCAAGTGTCGTAACACATAAATCATATCATTCAAACGTATCTGGTTATTTCTAATAGGCATAGAACAATGTTCAAGTTCTCCAGATGGAAAACTACCCCCAATTTAAAAATAATGGAGGTGGGCAGAGGTGGTTTCTTTTTTCCCCCTCAACTTCCCATTAAGTGCCATTCTCCTTCTTGCTCACTCATATTTTTTATTTAAAAACAAATCAACTGGATTGAGGGGATTTCCATGCAAAAGTGTGGTAAGCAAGTAGGATACAATGGCATGTTATGAAGAGATTTCCCAACTGGCATTCTTTCAGACTGACTATGTAATCTCAGCTCTGCTGCTATTTGACTATATAATCTTGCAATTTAGGTCCCTATGTGCTCAGTTCCCTTCTCTGTATGATGAAGAAATCATACCACGATGATGCACTTATTCATGAGAACAAGGAAGGGAGACACTGAGAAGCAACTTCCAGTTTAGAAGCCATTTTAATTGGAACATCTTTTTGTGAGTAAAGGTAGAATATTTTCCTTTATGTCCTTGAAAGTAAGAAATACAATCAGAATATGTGAGTCTTGTTTCTATTTTCAGGAATTATCCTCACACTTTATAAATTTTTTTCTCTACAGAGAAGGTTTTTAATCAACTTTGTTCTATTTGCCCTGAGAATTTGTGGCTTTTTTGGCTATACTTCTCTTCTAATATTAAAGTTAAAATGACTTTAGGTTCTGTGGTGGTTTGAAGCTGCATGTAACAGCAGAAAAGTATGTTCCTAAAGCAAATCCATTCCAGTGGGTGTGGACCCATTGTAAGTAGATCATTTGGTGAGTAGGATCTTAACTTGAGATGTGACCCACCTCATTCAGGGTATGTCTTAATCCTTTTACTTGAGTCCTTTATGAGAGAATGAAATTCAGGCAAAGAGAGAAAGCCAAGGAAGCAAGAAGCGGAACACAAGGAGAGACCAGCAGAGGCTGCCATGTGCCTTGTCATGTGACAGAGGAGCCAGTCTTCAAGAAGGCATTGCCTTCATGATGTCTTGACTAGGACATTTTCACAGCTTCAAAACTTATAAGCTAGTAAATTCCCGTAGTTAAAGTCAACACATTTTATGGTAATGCTTTTAGAAGCTTAGCAAACTAAAACAAGTTTCATCATCTTTCCTTGCTTTTTAATTTTGTCCTTTCCTTTGCTTTTCCTCTGAATGGGTTTTCTGCAGGATCAATTGTACTCTTTAGCAACAACTATTAATACACATTTTGATTTCTTATATTATATATTTATAATTGTGTTCTTTTGTAGCTCCTACATTACAATAAATATTTGTTGAATGTTGAACTCTCAGCTCTATCTCTGCCTATTGATTCATATTCTTTTTTGTAGATGCCAATCTTTTTTGCAACTTGCCAAGAACACCAAGTTGATGTGCTCTAATATCCTGTTTGGTTCAGAAAACAATTTTCAAAATTAATTTCTTATTCTCATTCTTCATGATAGTACTTGCCTTTTTAAAGGTGTCAACTTCTTTGCTTGCTTGCTTGCTTTGTTTGTTTGTTTAATATTCAGTAACCTTTGAATAATAGATAATGAGTCTGTGCCTAGAATTTGCTATTTGGCAGACTCAGTAATGCTGATTCCTTGGACAACTTCGGTGTGTACTTCTTCTGATCTAGGTGTACTTCCCCACACAAATCTAGAACCGAAGGCAATGTTGATGCACAAGAATCCTAACTGACTTTGCAATATCCAGTAGAACTTTATTTAATATGGGCCTGCTAGAGTGACGTTCAAGCTCATTCAGTTTCTCTGACCTGAATGATTTCTTTTTCTTTTCTATAAATAAGGATATGAAACTCTACACCACAAAGTATGTAGTGCTTCTGGTATTCTTCCTTTCTCTATTTCCTGACAGCAACGATTCTCTTAGGCAATTTAGCATCACATGGTACACTGTGTTTCTTTTAGTTCTACTTTACTTTCTGCCATATTTCCAACTGGGTATTATATCTTTGAAGGGATCCAAACAGATAAAGATAATGAGAGTGGGATGGGAATGACTCGGCCTCTATTTTGTCTCCAAAGAAAGTTCCCAAGCATTTGAGGGTATGAATAACTATTTTATTTGTCCTGAAGTTAGAGGTCAACAGAATAGTGCAGAGATCAAAGACTTTTCCAATCAATTTTTAGATTTGAGGTATGGGAAGGGAGATGAGGAAGAGAGGTGATTGTCTGTAATGTTCTAGTTCACAGGTAAAGTATTTCAAAAATGGAGTAATCCAAGAATGGGTTTCTTAATACATTTCTGTTGATGATGAATTAAGCAGGATTGAACTCTTGATCTTTGCCAAATGGTTTTTTTTCACTCTGCTGTTTTCAGTTTTAGACATTTTAGTGTTTTTGTATATTTTCATGGGTATTTAATGTGAAGTTGAGAGAAGGCACACCATGTTCTACAGAATGCCTAAATGTTAACCAAAGAGCTTTTGAAAATCTTAATAAATCAAAGCCACTATTCCAGATTGCTGGGTATATATGTGTCCATATTTCCTGTAAACCTTTTGTGACAGTTATTAGACTGAGCTGTAAAAATGTGAAAGTATATTGAAAAACACATAAAGAAGCACTTTCACAGAGAAATGCAAGGTCATAGCTATAAAGAATCCAGAGTCTCAAATTTCATATTAGCCTGCTTCAGAGTTCTTAAAGAAAAATTTATAGATCCAGCTCAATAAAGTTTAAAAGACAATGGGAATAAGGAAAAATCCTTCTTTAAACTATCAAGGAGTGATTTCCAAATTTCACATATCCATATATCACATTCTTAGTCCAATTATAAATAAAAGCTTTAATATATTAAACAGACAAAAGAACACTGAACTTGAAATCAAGAAATCTTCCAGCTCCATCAACTACTTTGTGATATTAATCATTTACCACAAAGTGGTGGAACTTTAAAACAACCTTCAAAATCAAGTAGAACAATGCTTCGATATATTATAAGCTACACTTTTATATGTCCCAGAGACCTAAATCTTCAGTTTGTTCATATACTAGTTCAGCCCTGAATCTCAATAGAGTTACAGCCAATACCTGCTCTCCAATTCATCAGATTTGCCCAGGGCAACCCCCATCCCAAAATGCAAAAAGTATCTACAACTGCAAACAAAACAGTTCCTTCCATCTGTCACATAAGATCTAAGGCATTTCTTAACCTGAACCAGAGCAGTCATCACCATTCCTCAAGATTGCAGAATGAACAAACGTAAGGGGGGATTGCAATGATGGACCAATGTAAACTTACTATTATTGCAGTAATGGAAGAACGTGTAACATTTATATAAAGATAGTGGTTACCAGACATTCTGAGGGGAAGGGGAGAGAAGAATAGGCAGAACATAGGACATTTTTAGGCATTGGAATTGTTCTGCTTAATATTGCAATGATGGATACAAGCCATTACACATTTTGTCAAAACCTATAAAATTGTGTGGTGCAAAGTGTAAACCATAATGTAGACTATAGACCATGGTAGTAACAATTCTTCAATATTTGTTCATCAATTGCAACAAATGTATCACATTTGTAAATGTAAGACAGTATTAATAGGGGAAAATGTGAGAGGGGGAGGAGGTAGGGCATATGGGAATCCTGTATATTTTTTATGCAACCTTTCTATAATCTAAAACTTCTTTAAAAATAAAGTTCAAAAAGGAATACAGATCCCACACCAATATATATATATATATATTATAAGATACACTTTATTCTGATAAATTAAAAAATTTGATACTCTTCCACAGACTAGGATAACCCTCTCATGGTATATTTGCCACTTTTTTTACATAACTGGAATATTAAAACTGCTTTAGAAGTTGTCAAACTTTACTATACATAATTTAACTTTGCAACTATAAGAACATAATATTGAATGTTTGAAATCAAATTAAACGTAGAGATTTTGATCTCTCATCCTCTCATTTACAGATAAATATTCAGATTAACCTCTTAGTTGTAGACATGATAAAAGTCATGGAGAAGTTCACTATCTTGTCAAATGTTACACTATTCCTAGATGGAAGAACCCAATGCCCTAGCTCACACTTTCCACAATATCATGCAGTCCAGCAAGATAGGATCCACTGACATTGCTTCCTAAGTTGAAAACATCTGATAAGGGCTTTACACTTTTCTGGTTGTCCTTCCTTTATGTACTATGTCAGGTTAGAACTTCTTTCATCTACCATCTTTAGCTTCTAACTTTTATCCTCAAGATCAAAACATAACTGTTCCAACTCTGGACGTGGCACTTAACAATAGTTCATGCAGGAAGAAGAAGAGGGAGTGAGAAGAGGTTGTACTTAGATGAAGAAAACAAAAAAGCTTTCTTGGAATAAATGACTTTATGGCTAATTAACCAGGAACATATCAAATGGCCATCCCTATTTAGAAGACAGTCCAGAAGCAAGTTTTTCAGCCAGATACATTGCCACCTCAGCACAATTAATCCATCACTATGGTCAAGGAAAGACTAGCTAATGAGTAACTGGTAGTATTTGTTCCAAATACACTTGCATTCCTGTTATATGAATGGCTATTGTAGCAATTGCCATGGTTAGTATATTTTTATATAATTAATAGGATACTTTATTATCTCAGCTTCAAGTGATATGTTTTTCTTAATTTTCATTTGCCCATTTTGTAATTCTTCTAGTACTTATTAAGTTCAAGTTACTCTTGAGAATCAATATTGAACTCTCTTCAGATATCAGTGCAGCAGTTTGGTATTATTTATGAATTCCAAATATAGATATTGAATTATGTTTGTAAATTGGTCTGTTCCTCTAGGTACATTAGATTATATTGGATTCAGAGGTTTCACTCTTACTTGATTAAATTATGATTAAGGTTTTGATTGGGCCTCATCAGTAGGACATTGAGTCCTCACCCCCTTAGTGGGCAGGGGCTCACAGAGAAAGCAACAAACCAGAGGAGTTAGCTGGAGTTTTTGATCCTGGAGCCAGAGAAGCAAGCACACACAGAAGCAGATATGTGAGGAAAGAGAGAAGGCTCCATTAGACACAGCAAAGGTCTTGGAAAGAGAGATGAACCGTTCATCTGACAGTTTACAGCTGGCCTTGTGGAGAAAGCAGAGCAGCTGAGCCCAGAGAGAAATGAGCCCTGGGAGATTGACAAGACTTGTCCCAGCCTGTGGCTGAAATTGGAAGAAGCTGGGACCATGGAGCCTTGGGAGAAGGACGAGGACTGAACCCTTGCAGACATCACCCGCCATCTTGCATCAACATGTGGCAACAGACTCTGGGTGAGAAAGTACCTCTTACAGTACCTTGAGTTGGACTCTTTAGGGCCTCATGACTGTAAGCTTCTACCCCAAATAAATACCCATTATAAAAGCCAACAGAGTTCTGGTACTTTGCATCAACACCCCTTTGGCTGACTAATACAATCAGTATTGATAAATGATATTTTATTATGGTGGGACATTTTCATTCTTACAAATTATCTATGTTCTTCTAGATCAAATGAGTGGCACATTTGAATCAATCTAGTCATGCTAGTGTTTATTCATTAAAGTCATATGTACAACTCAGAGTGCACTATGACTGCCTTGTAAGCTAGAACTATACTTTTCAAATTAAAACATTTTCAACAAGAAGAGTATAGAGATATTAGGATACATTTTATAGTTTTTCAAAATAACTTTCATTTGATTATCTTCTTATACAACGATTTTTGTACAAATGACTGATAAATGTTGAATGTCAATAAGATGTTGGCATATCTCTGAAAAGTAAATGCATTGCAACTATCCTATGTTTCTTAAAAAGGACACATTTCTGCCTTAATGAACAATCAGATATGGGATTATGGATAACATTTAATTGTGCAATTTGAAATTCCTAATGAGTGCTTTGGCTGAATCGATGAGATTGAAATTATCCATATAGTCGAGGATTCTCCTCAAAAAAAGTGTCAGTATATTGAAGAACACAGAAAAATGGGTAGCAGAGACCTCTAAATACTGCTTTCTAGAGCACCAATTTTAAATATTTTTCAAAAAATATTCTGATAATTTTGTCTATGTGATATATTAATTCAGTTTTCAAAAGTGTAGCAGGTGGAGTTCCTTGAAATTTTTTTCAAGAAAAAATTTGTTTTACAAAGGTTTTATTACTGTTACTGGCTAAAGTAAAATGCACAATATTATAAAACTGTCTATGAATAATGCATAATGCATTCAAAATCATGGCTCTGCACAATGTTTTGGAGGAAGTTTTCTATTATCTGGTAAGGAAGAATATACTCTAACTCCAACAATTCAATATATTTTGCTTATTTGAGATATTTGACTAAACAAAGTGACAATACTTCCCACCATAAGTCCTCTTCGGAAATAGTGTCTAATTCTTATACCTCAGTTCTTGGAGTTCAATCCCCTTACTTCCTTGTTTTTATACATTGTCTCATTACGTTTCTTGTTATCTTTCATTGCTTTTTTTGTGCTGAAAATAACTAGACAAAAAGGGGGGGTTGCAGAGTATGTTTATTGAGCTAACGTAGCATTAATGCAGAAGCAGCACAAAAAGAGGTTTCTGCTCAAAAGTTTAAGTTGGCGGAGCAGCTTTTTTGGGTGCTTCAGACAAGGGAAGGTATGGGGAGGGATAAAGGGACATAATTTATTCTTGGTATATGCTTTCCAATGCTTTATGAGGCTATGGGACTGTTTAAGCAGGTGCCTAGTTCGTTAACCAGCAAAAAGGATGTTGATGTAAGGTTGTGGCTATCTGGCGAAGATCGCCTTGCTGGTGTCAGCTTGCCCTCCTTGTTGCAGTTCTTCCTCTCAGGCTGGAGCAGGGGTTTTATCACCACCACAAAGGATTATTGGTATGTCAGCTTGCTTCAGTTAACCTCCATTTCTTCTTTATAACACCCTGAATAAAATGGAAGCTTAAGCAAATCAAGATGGTTAGTAAAATCATTTATCATTCCAATTTCACATTCCGTCCTTTTGGTCAAGAGAGTCCTTTGACTCCCCAAAGACCAACTATGACAAGTTGGGGGCTCGATAAACTGATGCTCTAAAGCTACAGGGGAAAGGAGGAAAAGTCCAGGTGCTTTGAAGCACTGTGAAACAAAGTTAGTGATGATAAGGATGAAAACAGGTCCAAGGAGAAGGATGATGATTAGCATGATCAGTAGTGAGACTAGGGAATACAACCAAGAGGTGTCAGGCAGAAACCCCTTAATTGATCCCCATATATCCTTTGGTTGCTGGTTTATGCTGTGAAGCTGTTTGGCTTATTTGAAGATTTTCTGGATGTCGGTCTTGACTTGTCCAGTGATGTTGATCCAAGTACAATAAGATGTGTTGGCAACAGCACAGATGCCTCCTTCTTCTGCCAGTAGGTAGTCTAAAGCTAACCAGTTGTCCGTACGTATGGCTGTGAGGGAATTGAGAGAGGTAGTTAGTCCTTGCAGGGCTTGCCCCTTTTTTTGGGCTACAGCATCAAGGGTGGCACTGAGGTTGCAGATGAAAAGTTCTTAGTATCCAAAACCTATTTGAGGGACTAAAAGTCAGAGTTTGAGCCCTGTTCCAGCAAGAATTAAACCAATAGTCCTTTTATTTTTCATGGGAGAGGTAAAGTTATAGGATGGAACTTAGAATCTATTACAGAGCCAATTGTGCATTGCCCACCAGGTTCTGGGTCAGGGAGAAGGCAAGGAGATGCTACAAGCCCTAGACTGGTATTGCATAGGAAGGTGAAACCTGAGGGGATACAAAAAAGACTTTGTTCCATGAGGGAATAAGCAAAAAAATAATGTAGAGGCCATTTTATTTAAACAATGGGGTTAGGGAAAACAATGTTTGCTACAGTCTAGATAAAGGCAGTGGCGCTAACTGCAGGAAAGAGAAGATAACAGAGTTAACAAGGGTCGCTAGGGGACCAGTCAGGGTGTTCTTGCTCTCTGGGGAGAACTACATTAAGAAAAGAGACGAAAGGGGTTTCAAGTGTACTCAGCCCACGTCCAGAGTCTTGGGAGAGCTGTTTTGCATCTGATGCCAGCTGCTTCTGGACTCAGCAGAGTAGCAGGGTCAGGTCTCCGATGCTTTCAGTGGTCCACTCGAGGACAGGGCTGGTTTTAGATGTGATAGATGAATCCAGGAGTTGATTCCTCAAAGCTTTGTGGCAGTGGGGGTAGTAAAGAGGACTTGAAAGGCTCATTTCCACTAGGGCTCAAGTCCATGTTTTTGAGGATGCCATTTCTAATACACTTGATCTCCTGGTTGCACAGGCAGCGGAAAATTGCAACTTCTGTAGAGAGAGACTTGGAAACAGTTTTGTGAAGCTCAGAAAGAGTTTGCAAGAGTTTTTGGCAGTAAGTAGCCAGTGAGGAGCTAACTTTGGCAGTTTGTGACCAGGGAAATAAAGGCATGGGTATGCCAGTAACTATCTCATAAGGGAAAGTTGGTGAGGGCAAAAAGGGTATCCCCATGAATTCATGAGGACTTGAGGAAGAACTTTAACCCAGGGGATGGAAAATTATTCAATAAGTTTCCCTAGCTATGTCTCGATTAGGCCACTGGTGCTTTCTTCTAGCCCTGATGATTGGGGGGTGATAGGCACAGTGATGGTACTGCAAGATGGGTGAAGTTGACAGAAGTTTAGAGAGGGGTTGCTCTGTAAAGTGGGTGCCATGGTCACTATGGATTTTTAAGAGTCTCCGTGACAATGAAGCACAAAAATTGTGAGAGCCGAGTCTAATGTTACTTCAGAGACTGCCTGAGCCAAAGTTGCAGTGGCAATGACTGCAGGTAGGCAGAAAGAAAGGCCTTGAGCTACTGCATCTAAGGTCTGGCTAGAGTAGTCTATGGGGTGATAATGATCAGCAAGTCTTTGGGTTAGTACCCTGCATGCATTCCCTTTTTTTTCATTCACAGACAGCCAGAAGGGGAGGAGTAATTAGGAAGCCTCAGGGAAGAGTGAGTGCTTGCTGCTGCAGTTTTGGGAGGAAAGAACTGGAAGACCTGGGGGAGAAAATGCAAAGTCATATATGCTACAATCCACCCTGTCCCACAACTCTTACAATCTTTCCTCCACCTCTTCTGCAAAAGGCCTTGAACATGGGAACAGGGAGTTTATAAACGGTGATACTGTGATATAAGTCCACAGCTACAATAGAAATAAGACAAGCAATTAGAGGAGTTCCTGGGCTCTGGGAAGGATATTCCAGGGGAGACCAGAGATATGGGTGCTGTCACATATCTGCTCTTCTAACAGTCCATTTGCTCCTGGGTTATTGCTACAGTGGCAGCCAGTCAAGCAAGAAGTTAGAAGAAGCCCTGTGCATCTGGAAAAGAAGACTAAGGGCACAAGCACAAATGTTTAGTAGGTGCTCCTGTGAGTAATTTAACAGTGGAACTTTTTTCCTAAGGCCCTGGGATATTTGCTTAGAGTGGGCAAGAGCCAGGCTCACAATACTATACATATTAACCCTCCACAGGAGCAGGCTGTAATGTCAATTGTGTTTTACCACCCTGTGGTGGCTCCTCTATGGCTACCCTTTTTGTATAGCCATAAGGCTGCTTCTTCATCACTTTCAGACCTGGTTAACTTTAACACTGGGTTCCAGGTATCATATAAGTACTTAAAAATTTTTTAGGGAGCTATTAGGTTATACATAAAGAGTTAAGCATGTCAGGATTTAGAAATAACAATTAGAGATCAGAGGCCAGAGATAAATGTGACTGCTGCAAGAGCTTACAACCTAAGCCCTAATCTCCTTAAATAATGCTGTTTCTAGAAATTATTAACTACAACCCATAGTTGAAGTTTTATTTTACTTTTACACCTTTACTAAAGTTATGTTAACCAACAGGTATTTTATCTTAACAGTACAGGAAAAAAACTATTTTCTTACTTATTTCATGAAAACCTAAAATTTTTAACAGAATCAAAATTATCCTCCCCCTACCACCACCTTAATATGCAGATTGAGGTGGCATCTGACAGGTTTCTTTATTATGAGTTTACTTTTTGTTATCAACATCAGTTCAGATTTCTACTTAATAATGACTTCCTGGAATTAGTTATTTATATAGAAATACTTCCATTTAGAAAATGTTTTTATAAACTTCCCATCATTATCCATAACTACATAGACTAGTTTCTTCCCCTTAAGATAAATTTCGCCTTTAACAGATGAAATTTACTTTCATAAGCACTTTACAAATTTTTATATTTATTCAGATTTTATCCTACTTATTCCTGCCCTCATGAAAACCAGTCATTTTATCTTAGGTCAAAAACACATTCCCTTAAACAAGCGTATCGAGTTTTAGTCAGTATTGACTATGAATTTACTTCCACAAACTTTTTGTGTCTTTTTATATCCATTTAAGTCTTGTCTCACATCCCTCATTCTGTTTTATGAAAACTAGTCATTTAACTTTGGAACAGATTTACATGTTTTTCTTTTAACTTTATTAAACACAAACTTACAATTTTCATTATTTTAAAGATCTAATAAATATAATGTTAATTTATTTCATTAGTGTCTGTATAAACCCATGTTGATATTACACTCAAGTCAAATAAAATTGAAACAATTATAGTTTATGCAATAAATATTTTTTCTTTTCCTCCATAGAAGACTAAAACCTCTTTTTTCATAATATTCTTAAAATTGTGAACAACCTTAAAAGCACACTGACTACTAGACTCAGGAATATACTATAATTTTAATTTGTTTCAATCATAGTTTAGAAAAATCTTTCTATAGCTTTTAAGGACCTTTTTTTTTTTCCTTATTGAAATTTGGCAATTGGATTATTAATTACTTCTATCTGAAAGCTGGTAAAAAGTTTAAATCAGTGAATTACAGAGCAAACAATGCAAACTAAAGTTTATTCTGTTTATTCTGTAAACTTTTCCTCTGTCCCCATCATTCTTAATTTCCAGGCCTAGTAAACAGAGTTCTAAACTAAACTTACATTTCCCTATTTTATTGCACCTAACCCTGAGGGGGGATGGTGAGGGTAGGTTAAGGAGCCTAGGAAAAACTCCCCCCCCCCTTTTTTTTAAGTTATTCAGTTTAAAAGTTACTAAACTTTAACAGCACCAATTTTATTAATGTGGTGATGCAGGTTTAATTAGAATTAACATGGAACCAACAGAGAACATTAATGTTGTTAAGTTTTTTAAATTATCATTCCTTGTTTTTTTCTAAATAATATAGAAAAACTATATGCATGAAACTATGAAAACACATCTTGTACTAGCAGATTTTTGAAATACTTAAAACACCTTAGTTAATGTACTTAGAAGTAGTAATGTGCTATTTTTTAACCAAGGATTAATAGTATATATAAGTATTACACTGTTTCCAAGAAAAACAATGTAATGTCTACAATTTAATTTTATAAGAATTTTGAAACTTATGATGTATTTTGTCTTTACAGTTTTGTTAAATCCTTTGTAAGATTCTTAGACTGCAGTGTATTGAAAAACACCTTTGCTTTTCCTTTCCAAATAATTTTCTTTATCTATATTTTTGCATGACTTTTACTAGCAGTCCTGTAAATTAATTGGCAAAGGTTTGAGTTTCCAGACTTGTAAATCTGAATGATAAGATTGAATTCTTTACAAGGTCCACTGAATCTTCGTTAGGATTTGGAAAATATTATTAAAGAAGGAGGGTTAAACTAAGTTAGAACCCAAAAGGAGAAGACAGAAGAATTTTAAAGAGCACTGGAAGCTAAGATTCTCCAATTTATCTTTCAGTAATTTAAGAGAGCTCTCTTTATTTTATTGGTTAATTTAGTATTCCCACTCAGGGATAAGAAAATATACATTAAACAAACAGACACAAACTGCAAAAACACAGAAGTACAGAAATATAAAACTTACTGAATGACTGCTTCCTATGATGGTAGAGGAAATTAAAGAAACAGAAGAGAAGGCTGAAAACAGACGATGACAGAGGGCCAAAACAGGCTAACTCAACAAGCAGATTTTGACCTCAACTGCAATATAGCAGGAGTTAAAAGATCTGAGAGGGGCTAGCTGGGTGAGCCAGGACATGACCCCAGAAAGGATGGAAAACAAAGGATTCTTTCAGATACCTTGCTCCTCTCCTAGGCATCAGAGGCATCATCCCAGAATCCAAGTTCAGATCCCACTTCTGACACCAAGTACTGCTGTGCTGAAAATAAAACAAATGGACAGAAAAAAAAAAAGGCGTGGGGGGAGTTCAGAGTAAGTTTATTGAGCTAAAGTTGCATTAATGCAGGAGCAGCATCAAAAGACATTTCTATTCAAAAAGTTGAGTTGGGGGAGCAGCTTATATGGCTGCTTGAGACAAAGGGAAGGTATGGGGCGGGAATGGAGAGAGATAAGGGGGATATGATTTATTTGTGGTACATGCTTTCCATGCTTTATGAGCTGTGGAGTTTTTTGAGCAGGGTGCCCTTGAGGTCCAATTCATTAATCAGCAAGCAGCATGTTGATGTAAGGTTGTGGCTATCTGGTAAAGATCAGCAAGCCTTGCTGGTGTCAGCTTGAGCTCTTTGTTACAGTTCTTCCTCTCAGCTAGAGCAGGGGGTTTTATCACCACTGCAAAGAATTATTGGTATGTCAGCTTGCTTCTGTTAACCTCCATTTCTTCTTTATAACTCCCTGGGTAAAATGGAAGCTCAAGCAAATCAAGATGGTTAGTAAAATCTTTTATCAGTCCAATTTCACAGTTTCTTCTAGGATTGTTTGCACTTACCTGATTATCTATGCAGTCTTGGACCAATCCCTTCCCTTCCCTGCATTATATGGATTCTGAGAAAAGCCTTCTCTTGTGCCATATAAACTTTAGCTCAATTCTACGTTACTTGCTTGACTGTATTGTAAGTCCCACTCATGTCACCAAGTTTTACCAATAAACATGACTTGTTTTGAATCTGCATTTTCCAAATAAGAGACAATTTAAACCTTATCTACATTGTGGCTTACCTTAATCATGATGAGTCCTCCTCATTTGCATCTACCATACCTAGCAATTTATTGCCCTATTAACACAACTTGGTTTCCAAAAATTTCAATAATAATAGGATCAACACATGGAAGATGGAACCAAATGTGCCCCCATGTTCTTCCATTTATTTTTCTTGTCAACTTCTTCCTTTTTAAGTCTATCCTCCAATTTTACTTTTATGAGAAGACTTACTAATAATTCCTTCTTCCATGTTATCCACTTAGTTACTACATTAATCTGTTTCTAAGGAATGATAACCATTTATTTATTTTTCATAATCCATACACATATAAATACTCAATAGACAAAAATATCTTAAGTATAGATAATTGCATTTTTTTCCCCAAGATTTGAAATTATTTCAAGAAAGTGATATTCAAAATAATATGGAGAATGAGTTATAATTCACTAGAGTAAGTTTAATTGACTGATGCTTAAATGGACAGACCATGGGAACTTTAAATTCAAAAATAAAATTGGTACTGTTATACCCATATAGATAGATTGCAAGTGAAATTATGGTAAAAATAGTTAAGTTAAAAAAGTTTGGATTTCTAGATCAGCAATATTTTCTAACATTAGTAAGGTAATTAAGAACACAGTCTTAGAAGCCAGATTACAAAGATTCAATTCTAATGTCTCTTACAAGCTGACATCTTGGTAGGGCTGCTTATTATATGACAACAGAGGTCAAAATTCACTCTCTTGAATACAATGTGACCAGTGGCCTCATTGTATTACAAAGAATGTAAATGGTGTCTCCAGGTATTGTAAATGGATGATGCTTAACTGCTTTGTTTCTAGTATTCTCATCTGTAAAATGGAAATAATAATAGTGCTTATCTTGTTGGATTTTGTGGAGATTAAATGAGACAATATATGTGAAGAGTTTATCAAAGTGCCTGGAATATAGTCTGTGCTTAGTTATCAAGTGCTATTAGTATGTGCTATTAGCTATACCACCCTCAGCAATTGGCTATACCACCTTCAGTAAAATAAATATAGTTCAACATATTCAATACTGTCTAATTAGTGTCCATACCATCTCCCAACATTTCTTCATCTTCCTTTATTCCAAGATTTTATAGTAAAGGCTCTTCCCTGCATTTCCAGTTGAGACCAGACATAAATAGTGTTTCAAGCATCAAATATAAATGCCATTTTATGTGGTACTACAAATGACCCTCCTTGCCTCCAAGTACCCTTAATGTTAGCTATACCTGCTATGAATAGTCTGGGTTATATTTGTTGGGGACCTTCACAGTAGCACACATATTATGCACCTTGTCAGCAACACCGGTGACATGTAACATGGCCGCCAGGGCTGATACAAGAACAGCTTAAGCTATTGTTAGCCTTCTTCAAGGAAGTTAAGAGAGTTCGCGCCAAAAGCATTTCTGCCACCTACCCTAGCAACAGCAGCCACCAATCCCAAACCGCCACCTGTCCTTAGGTCCACCAATCCTCACCCTCTTCTTTCAGAGTATATATACCCTGCCTCTTCAATAAACCTTTGCAGCTTGATCAGAATCCTGTCTTGCTGTCGTTCTTCGTGTCTCTTGTCCCATACCATTCTTTCTTCACAGGACCTGAGCCCCAGTTGATTGTCCCGCGGGACGGGACAATATTAACACTCTTTGATATATAAACTACTTGGGAATATCTAGTCCTAAACCCTCCTTGATATGGACATGCACACATGCCCATGCATACAGTCATACACAAACACACACCACTTGGAAGCATTTTAAATAGAAAATAGATTAAATTCACAGAAAAGAAGACACAATAAGAATTAGTAAAACGCTCAGATAAGGTGAAAATGTCCCATACTATTAATACTATGAATGTATTCCACATAAATTTTGTTTTTTAAGCAGGTAAAGAGCTTGCCTGTTAAAATTTAAAGCTGCTTGGTAAGAAGAAATGAAGTCATGAAACATATGACAATATGGATGAACCTGGAGGACATTATGTTGAGTGAAACAAGTCAGATACAAAAGGACAAATACTGTGATTGCCCTTTTATGAACTAAATATATTATGTGAAATATGAATATGAGTAGAATTGCATATATAAGACCATTTTTCTTTGAAGCTGAACAAATGTAAGTTAATACTACAAAACATTAATATCAGACAAAAAAATTATACTAAGTGAAGGAAACCAGGCACAGAGTAGTACATATTGTATGATTCCATTTATATGAAATGTAAAATTAAATCAATTTATAAAGATGAAATGAGATTAGTGGTTATATAGGGCTGAGGAAGGAATGCTAAAGGGAGTGGAGTCCTTCTTTTTGGAGTAATGAAATTGTTCTAAAATTTTTGAGATGATGAATGTACAGCATTGTGATTGTACTAAAAGCCATTGATTGTACACTTTGGATCAAATAGCCAGAAACACCAGCTGTGTACAGTGGGGGAAGCATACAGAGATTGAGACGTTAGGAATTTTTTTATTTGTTTGTTTATCTGCTTTTGTTTATTATTATTATTGAATTAATGAAAATGTGATAATAATGAGTGAAGTGATGAACACACACAACAATGTGATTATACCAAATACCATTGGTTGTATACTTTGTATGAATTGTATGCTTTATTAATATGTATCAATAAAATTGATTTGTTTAAAAAAATTAAAGCTACTGCTAAGATTTTAGGTGGCCTACTAATACCCCTACACACACCAGAAAATAATTCATTCTCTCACCCAAGCTTCAGTTATATGTTATACATTTTGTTCTTTGAAGGTACTCCTAAACTTCTGTGACAAATTTTAGGGTTGTATATAGTGAGAGTTTGAGATTATTTTATGAATCCAAAAAAGAGAAAAGATTATGTTTATATATTAATCTACTCCTCTGGGTGTGATACCCTTTGATTATACTGGATTCAGTTGAGGGGTCCTTGATTAGATTACCTGTTAAGATTGCTTTGAAGGTTTTCTTTGGTTCGACCCTTCAGTAGAGTGTGACTCAGGTTGAGTTCCCATCCCCTTAGTAGGTCTGATATAAAACAGAAACTCGCTTGAGATAGACACATGGGAAGAGAGAGATCTCTGTCATTTTTGATCCTGGGGACCTGGGGGAGATGAGCCATTTGCCTGATAGCTTACTGCTGATCTTGGGAAGAGATACAAGACTGATATAGGAAGCCCTGACAGATAAGTTCTATGCCAGCCTACAGCTGTGATCAGGAAGAAGTTGGGCCCATGGAGCCTCAAGGGGAAGAGGAAGCCCAGAGGGGAAGGCTGAAACCCAGCAGAGATCAACTGTCGTCTTGCATCAACACGTGACGGCTGGCTTAAGTGAAAAAACTACCTTGAGTTGGACTTTCCATGGCCTTGGGACTGTAAGCTTTTTACCGCAAATAAATACCCTTTATAAAAACCAAGATTTCTGGTACTTTTCATTGGCACCCCTTTGGCAGACCAATACTTATATCAACAGAATTGCTAGACAAAAAAGGAAAGTATAAAGTGGGCATTTGCATTCATTAAGTTCTTGTCATTATTACATTTCTCAAAGATATCTAATAGAATATTTCCAGAGAATTAAAAACTGTTTTCCATCTATGATTTCAATTTTACATACACTATACATATGTATATATACATGAAGGCTGTAAAAAAAGGTATAGCTAAAAGAAAATTCTTCTGTTTATGCTCTTTATTGTACTCAGAAAAAAACAGAATTTTATCTATTGTATTCACTCAATCTCAGAAAAAAAGACCATTTAGCCATTGAAGCTTTGAGCATCAATTTTTTGAAGTGTGCAATAATGAAGTAGTGCAATAATGCAGTGAAAAATCATATTACATTTTATATTATTTTTCCTATTCACACTGAATTATGAAAACTTGAATTTATTGCTCTGACAAAATATTGATTTTATATTCTAAATTAACAAAAGCTAGTATTTAGTAAGAACACATATATTTCTGATAATTTTTAATAGTGATTCCTTTAACACCTGGAGACAAATGTCAATATTTTCATCTGTGTTGGAGAAATTCTATAAATATTAAAAAAGGCATGATGATACCTAAATTTATGTTACTCCGAAGTAACCAAATAGCTTTAGCCAACTTTCTTAAAGTTGTTTCTCATTACTGAGAATAGGAGGGAAATAAGGAATCTTAATCCTAAATTGGTAGTAGGAAAGTTAATGAACCATTTTTTTCCTTTCTAAATTATACTGATAGCATGAATTAAAACTAGTTTAATAGTCTGTGCAGAATATGTAGTTATAAAGTCATAAAGTCTATTATTAAAAATCCTATAGCACACTAAAATTGTCAGTGAACAAGGAAATGAGAGTTTACAAATTTATTCAGTGGTCAAAGAAATCAGTCATATAATACAACTGCTATTACTACTCCAAAACACTAGAATATGTGTGAAGACATTGAATTATGCTGGATGATCAAATCAGTATAATAAATCTAAGATCAGTGGATATCATATCTTTTTAGAATAATTGTTGAAACTATGAACAATTTTAGGTAGCACTAACTATGTACTTAAAAAACAAATTTGAAATAATTTTTTTTCAATAGATCTAATATTGAGTTCAAAAATGCCATTTCTCAAATATAGCAAAAATATAAACTTCATAATAAGTTAAATCTGTTTTTCTCACATAAAAATAGTCAATACCATAACACATTAAAATCAACAAAACGAAAATAGAACTTTTCAACTAATTATTCAGTTTCTATATTCTGGAATGACAGTGTTGGAAAAGTATGTGGCAAATACCTAAAGTGGAATAATAAAGGAATATGACGATATGATAAATAACTACATATTGAAATTGAGATGCATTTTTTTATTCATATGAAACAACATTTTAAAATAAAACTCAGTTCCATAAGTCCTGAAGATTGGTTTTGGTGTTAAAATTATTTATTTAAATATTGTGACTTCAAAACTAATATTTTCATCTAAAAGTTATATGGGCTAAAGGTAAACAGGTTTAAATGAATATATATTCCCAAATATTGTTCTAAATTACCAGTTTTAGTTTTTTTAATTATACAACCCCATATGCTATTGAAAACAAAGCATGAGTTATAGATGATCAAAAAGTTAATCTTTCAAAGTTGAAAGACTTGGTTCTTCAGTGCTAAAGAGAAAGGAGAGAAGAAAATGAGGCAACTGGATGAACTTATATGACAGTTTCTTTTTCAGACATTATAAAGCCTGTCTAGAATAATTGGACCCCTAAACATAATAACAACACCACTAAAAACTTTATTAAAGCTGAATCGCATTCTGTTATTCTGAAAAATGGGACACTAACCAAACTTCAATTCTATCTCCTATACTGAGCAGACAAACCATTTACATGATATAATGAAACAAGAATTTCTTTAAAAATACATGAAGGGCAAATGTGCTTTCTTTATGAGCTTCACAAATTTGATGCACATTCTAATTTCTTTCTTTTGCAGCTTTCAGTGTTCCATTGATCTCTTGGCGTGGGAGGACTGTTACGTTATGGTGTGAGTCTGTTACCACCAGCTACCTGACAGCATTAATTAAGTTGTGCTTTGGAAAAATGAAAGCAAGTGAAATGCATATTTGCCTCTCTGCCAATAAACATTTAAGTACAGCATTGTGCAGGAATTCCTGGCATATGAATCAATTGACTTTTTTTTCTTTTTTGTTCTTTCCCTTTTCCCTCCTTTCTTCCTTCCCACCACCTTCACTCCCTCCTTCCCTCCTGGTACCCCTGCCTCCCTGCATTCCAGTATCCTCCCTGCATCCCTGCCATCCAGCCTTCCTTCTTTCTTCTGCTTTAGTGATGGCTTTTATACTTGTCATACAAAGGAAAATTAGAAAAATATTAGATATTAGACCTGGATGTCTAATATCTTTTATTCACAGAGTAGTTTAAGAAAAGTATGTAGAGTAAAATTGAGCTTCAAGAGCCGCTGACGCCTATGACCTTCCCTAATTAAGATTAATCAATCTTAATTAATTATTTAATTAAGATTAGTTACACATGTGTGGAGTTTTGTTTGTATTTTGCTGGAAGAAGAGAAGCTGTTCTTCACATATTCCACTATTTCTGTATGAAGGATCACTTAGTCACTATTCTATGCTTAGCTAAGTACCTTTTTTACTTTTTTTCCCCAGTTATTACAAATGAACTTTAACTTCACTTACCAATTTGCCTTTGTTTAGGAATATCTCCAACAATCATTTTTTAAATAAAACTGTACCTGAGCAGGAGGTATAACAGGGTACCAAAAACTGTTTTCATTTTCTGGCTGCCAAAACAAATGCCATACAATGGGTTGGCTTAAAAATAGAATTTATTGGTTCATGGTTTCAGAGGCTAGAAGCCTTGCTCCCTCCTGGGGTTCGTAAGCCAGCAATCTTTGGGAGTCCTTGGCTTTTCCGTTACATGGCAATGCACAGGCTGATGTCTATTCCATTCTCTTCTGGATCCCTTGACTTCAAGCTTCCATTGCTTCCTCTCTTTGAGACTAATTTCCTTTGCTTCAAAGAACTTCAGCCATATTGGATTAAGGCACACCCTCATTCAGTTTGGGCTCACCTTAACTAATAACATCTCACAGGGCCTATTTACATATAGGTGCAGACCATAGGAACAGAGGTTGGGACCTGAACATGCTGTTGTGGGGGGCATGATTCAATCCCCTACAGTGTGTCTGTGTGTGCACGTGTGTGTGTGTGTGTAAATTATAAATTTTCTTTTCCTTTGTGCAAAAAGGGAAACAGACACTCCTTCACCTTCCCTTTTCTTAAAGTAGTCTTTAGAAAACTTGTCATTTTAAATCCTTTCCCTGCCCCTTTGAGAGGCATATAAATCTCTTTATACAACTCACTGCTCCTCATTCTCTAGCTCTCAGTTCAAATGTCACTTTCTACAGAGCTCCAACCTGACTGAAATTCCAAAATAGAATATATACATTTTACTTTATGTTGATATATTTTTATTTCATATACTCATTATATTAGTCAGCCAAAGGGGCGTTGATGCAAAGTACCAGAACTCTGTTGATTTTTATAAAAGGTATTTATTTGGGGTAGAGGCTTACAGTGGCAAGGCCCTAAACAGCCCAACTTGAGATACCGTAAGAGGTACTTTCTCACCCAAAGTCTCTTAACACGTGTTGAAGCAAGATGGCAGGCGATGTCTGTGAGGGTTCAGCCTTCCTTCTTCCTCTTAAGGCTCTGTAGTCCCAGCTTCTTTCTGTCTCAACTGTAAACTGGCATAAGGCTCATCTCTCTTTCCAGGCTCATTTCTTTCTGGGCTCAGCTACTCTGTTCACTTCACAAGGTCAGTTGTAGACTATCAGGCTCATCTCTCTTCCTGGGCTGTGTCTATGGAGCACTCTCTCTTCCTGCATATCTGCTTCTGTGTCTACTTCCATGTGAGAGTCTGTTTTATCAGCCCAAGGGGGGGTGGGACGCAAAACTGAGTCACAATCTAATGATGTGGTTGAATCAAAGCCCTAATTTTAATATAATTTAATCAGACATCTCAGCTGAATCTAATACAATCAAAGTGTACCACGCCCAGAGAAACAGACCAGTTTACAAACATAACTACTCTCTCTCTTTGGAATTCATAAATAATATCAAACTGCCACAATCATTCTCTATCACAACACTCTGTTCTTTTATTTCACAAAATAAAACACACTGGATTATAAAAAAAAACAAATTATATTAAAATGATGCTACTAAGGTATTTAAAACTAATTTTGATGTAGAAATATATGTGCTTTTTTATTAAAGCATAGAACAATAATTTTTTGCTTTTGATCTAAAATCACCAGATTTTCTCAGTAGTGATGGGAGTAAATGATAACTTGAGATATTTATAACAACTATAATTTGATATAAAAATATCGTGATTTCTATTTGTGAAAAATTCACAGATAGTGTTGATATTATTTTGGTTTTTTTGTAATTAGCAAATGCTAAATTCCAGTTAGAGGTTAGTGAAAATAAAGACATAATTGTTCCCATCTAAGTTCATAGTCTCCAAAAATTTTATTCACAGATCCTCAAGAGTCAATGGACACAAAGTTAAGAACACTGATCAGCCCAAATCCCTCCTTGCATGGTTAATAAGCTCTTTTTACATTTGAATGATTTGTAAATGTAAGTGCAGGTGGAGATGGGAGGGTTGAGACTGAAACTCAGCTCTTCCAACTCTCACTCCAGTCTTGAAAAGCAAAGGTGACTATCTCCAAAGTAAGTAAAACAGCAGGCCTGGGAACAAGTGCACATGCAAACACTGGTAGACAACATCAGGAAGATGATTTTGCTATAGCAGTGATTCATTAGGCCTTTAAAAGAATCTAAAAATTCAAGTATTACATTTTAAATTAAGGATCAAAACACTTGTACCTAACCCTACCCATGTTCCTTTCCATCCCATTCCTTTTATTTTTCTTGTTGAGCCACTTATCATTAACAAAACATTTGGTCCCTCTAAAATATATTGATTTATTTTTATTAACTTGCTTACTGTCTTCCCTGATAGACTGTAGTCTGCACAAAAGCAGAAACTTCCCATGTCTTACAAACCACTGTATTCCTAGTACATCATCACCACAAACAATATTGCCTGGCATGTAGTAGGTATTGAATAAATATTTGTTGAATGGAAGAGTGAAGAAATGAATAAATTTGCTAAAGCATAAAATCAATTTTATGTAAAATGCCCTGTATTTGTATTAAATTTTTTTTAGAATTCAAAAATAATATAAAACATCATATCAATGAAAAAATTCATATTTTCTTAACTACTAGCTAAGACAGTGCAAAGTTACAAACATGCATAAAGCTTACTGATATGAAAATATGGTAGTAGAATGATTAGCCTTTATTTCAAAGGGTAGAAATGGACTTTCAAACCATGATTGTATCAAATTACATGAAGAGGAGTTTACATGTTAAAGTTTAATAGAGAATTTGTTTTCATGTTGATACTTAAATTTAGATTGTATATAGAGCATTCGGCTCATACTTGACTGGAAAAACAAACGTCCCATTTTTTTAGAGTAAGTTCTCCGTGAATAATGTAACTATATATTAATAGCTAGAATTCACTAAGGGTATCATCAAATCTTCGTGCAGGTAGGTGGAGTATGCATTTTTTAAAATGAAAAGAGACATTAGGAACGCAGGTAGGAGGAATGAGTGAAATGATGTAGGCAGGAGCAAAAGCACAGCAGTGGGTAAAAGAGATATTTGACCTTGATGTGGGTGGTGAGGAGAAGGCAGTGAAAAGATGTTATGGAAATAAAAATAAGAGGTACTTGGAAGAAAACCGATTTTTAAAAGATCCTTTCCCGTAGGGCCAGGAAAGACACATACTTACACACACTGAAAGAGCACTAGACCTTGCTCACAGCTTGGTGTGGGATGATGCATATTCAGTCACCTCATAGCAGGCATGAAGAATTTGTCTGTCATTATAATTTAGGGCACTCAGTTCATGGACCTTTCCTTGCATGACAGGCACTTTATGAAATGGAAAATTATTTGAGAAAAACCAAAATCATGCTATAGAATAACCTCTATTCCCTCTATTATTTCTCATTCAAAGCCCGTCTTAGTTCTAATGAGAATCACTAGACAAGTTAAAAGGGTAGACATTGAAATTAGATTGTCTTCACTTCCAGTTCTAGTTTCCCACTTAACTAACTGGATAATGTTGTGGGAAATCTTAACCTTGAAATCTTGATTTTACTGGGATATGAGTCAATGCATAAACAGGGCTTAGCACCATCCTGGCACATGGATTGTAACTCCCAATAAACATTGTGCATTATTATTGCTTTGTTGTTGTTGCCTTCACTATTGTTTATTATTATTATATTATTATGTGGCAGATCAAAATCTATTCAGTTTGCTTTGAAGTTTTTCAGTGTTTATTCTAAAAAATATTTGAAGTAATTCCATTAACTTTTATTCATACGTTAGAAAATTAATATTTTATATAAGACTTTGATTTCATAACTCAAATTTGTATCAGAATGATTAAATATATTTGAGTTTACCCAAAACATATTCAATAATGTGGAAATTGAAAATAGTTTATTAAAAATATAGAAACAGAAAGAATATCTCTAAGTATACAGTGGTTCAGAGATATAAAATGATATTTAAGCAATATTAGATTGGCTGAATTCTCCCTACACTTAATGAATTACTGGTGCTTTCTTACTAAGTTTTATTATATTTCCAACATGACTCTTAGAAACAGAAATATATGTAAAAAAAACAGAGTTTGTTCCCAGGCCTTAACATTCCCAAGGAGGGCCTATGCTTTCAAATAAACAAATTCATATTTTAAAGAGATTTATAGAGATAAATATACAAATAAAGTAAAACACCAAATCAACTAATCTCATTTCAGTAAAATTATTTGCTGCTCAGAAGAAAATGAAAGAAAAGGAAAATTTCCCAATTGCCAATTAACCCCATACCAGGTATCCAATATCCAATCTATATATAATTTAAGATTAACTACTTTTTCCTTAAGATTCTCTAAAAAGGGTTTTGAAACTGCAATTTAATTGCTTCAACGGAACCCCTACAGTACTCTTGGCATTTGCAATAAAACAATAGTCAGTATGCTTAGCGTAATCTATTTGTGTGACCTATTTGTTTGTTTGCTTGTTTCCCAAAGAAGAAGCACTATAGTCAGATTGAAATCAAAGTACTGTTTCTAGGATTCATGTGAATACATGGATTTTTTGTGCAAGATTCTTAAAATCAAGCAGTTGGAGAATTTAAGAGTAATAAGAGAGTTTTCCCAAAACAGTGTCACAATTATAAGGCAATTATCACCGAATGCCATGTGTAGGCAGAAAAAAAAATATTGAGCAAACACATAGAAGTGTGTAAAATCAAATATGCTGTAGAAGAAGGCTACAGAAAAATAGTGTAAAATGTTTATCAACCTGCTTAAGGTGTGAAACTGCCCTGGTGTTTATAAGGGAAAAAAAAAAAAGGTTGCTTCAAGAAAGAGTATAATTTATTATATGCATGCATACATTCCTAAAAGATATATACTAAAATATTCATAACAGCCTTATACATAATGTTGCATGAATATACTATATGAATAAATGAATTGATGTTTATTTTTAAGATGAAATATTATACAGGGATGAGAATATTAAAAACTTCCAATATTTAGAACGTGCAGATGAATCTCATGAAAATTAAATAATAGGAGGTAAAATAATTTGGAAACAAAAAGTGTACATACTGTATGAGCCCATATATGTAAAGTTGTAAAGTTCAAAAACCTATACTTGAAAACATGGATTAAAACTCTATGTGTTACTTCTGAGAAGATGGAGAATTAGAGAAACACAGGACTCACTTCTCTTCCAGAAAAATAGCTAGAGGACAGGAAGAAATGGCCTGAAAAAAATGTTTTAGGGTTTAGGGCATCAGGTGAAGGCTGGACACCACCCAGAAGAGAGAAAGGCAAAGGAAAAGAATCTCAATGGGAAAACTCTGTGATTAAAAGCTGCAGGTGCAGCTGCAGCTGCAGCTGCTGGCTCCTATCCCCATACCAGCAGAGCAGACAACTTTGACTTCTCCAGCTTGTGTGGTGGCTATGGACAGAGGGGGCCACAGAGGTCCACCCCTCAGGAAAGGGGAGAGAGAAGGACACAGCCTAAGGCTGATTCAGCTTTTGGCCAACAAATTTGGTCTAATGTGTCCCACGAGCCCTTCCAGACTGGGTAAGATTGTGCTATTGTTTGCTCTGGGAGCTTGCAGGGGATGAAAGAGATCCAACTCTCACAAACACACTATCTACTGAATGGGACTAGTTGAGGACACAGAGGGGAGTGGAATTTTTTCCTACCCCAGAAAAGGGAGGGGGCCACAATCAAAGGTTGGAGAACAGCCTCTGTCACATTGTTGTGGTCAGTGTTGCAATGAACACATTCTGACCAGGGTTTGAACTGAGATGGCTGCCAAAGATCACCATCTGCTGGTGGACCAAGGAAGTGTATGCAAGGAAACTAAAAGTAAATAAATAAGAGTGGCTTTTTCAGGCCTTTAAAGCTTCACTCCCCAAGGCCCTTGAAGCAGTATGCAACCCATTACCAAGTCCATGGTCTGGAATTGTGCAACTAGGCAGGATAATTCTAAAGAGCTAGAGCAGCTTAAACCAAGAATCAAAGAATGACAGTAACACACAATCTCCCACCAATAAATGCCTATGCAAGAGAGAGAAAGTGAGCATCAAAGTAAATTCACTAACATAATCAATGCCTAGACATCAGAAAAAATTACAAGCCATACTAAGAAAGTGGAATATATAACCCAAGCTAAAGAATATATTAAAACTCCAGATGAAACTAATCAACAAGGTTCATACAAACCTCCTAAATCAAATCAACAATTTGAAAGACAATATGGCTAAAGAGATAAAGGGCATTAAGAGAACTGTGGATGAGGACAAAGAAGAACCTGAAAACCTGAAAAGAAAAATAACAGAGCTTCTGGGAATGAAAGACACAATAGGTAAGATCAAAAATAAACTAGAGGGAATAAATAAATAAATATTTATATAAATAAATGTTTTAAAAAAACAAACTAGAGACAAACAGCAGCAGATTCAAAATGATAGAATAAAGAATAAGGGATGCAGAAGACAGAAGAGCTGAAGTTGAGGAGAGAACACAGAGAGAAAAGAATGGGGAAAAAAAGAATGGAAACCATTGAGTAGGGCCTCAGGGAGCTGAATGATAACACAAACTGTAACAACATATGAATCATGGGAGTTCCAGAAGGAGTAAAAAAGGGAAAAGGGGCAGAAAGAGTATTTGAGGAAATAGTGATTGAAAATTTCCCAACTCTCATGAAAGAAATGAATTTACATGTCCAAGAAGCACAGAGTACCCCAATCAGAATGACTCCAAAAATACCAACTCCAAGATTCATACTATTCAGAATATCAAATGCTAAAGATAAATAGAAAATTCTGAGAGCAGCAAGGGAGAAGAAAGCCATCACATACAAGAGATGCCCAGTAAGAATTAGTGCAGACTTCTCATCAGAAACCATGGAGATGAGAAGACAGAGGTATGATATAATTAGGATACTGAAAGAGAAAAATTGCCAGCCAGGAATTAGGTATCCAGAAAAATGATCCTTCAAATATGAAGGTAATTTTAAAATATTCACAAATAAACAGAAACTAAGAGAATTCATAAAAAAAAAATAATCTGGCTTTGCAGGAAGCATTAAAGGGAGTCCTACAGCCTGAAAGAAAAAGATAGGAGACAGAGGCTTGGAGAAGAGTATAGAAGTGTAGACTATCAAAAAGGATAACCAAAATAGTAAAAAGACAGATGAAAATAAGATATGATATATGAAAGCCAAAGAATAAAGTGGTAGAAGTAAATAATGCATTTACAACAATATCATTGAATGTGAATGGATTAAACTCCCCAATCAAAAGATATAGACTGACAAAATGGATTAAAAAACATGAGCCATCCATATGCTGCTTATAAGAGATTCATCTTAGACCCAGGGATACAAATTGATTGGAAATGAAAGTATGGAAAAGATACTCCATGCAAACAGTAACCAAAAAAGAGCAGAGGTAGCTATCTTAAAATTGGACAAAACAGATTTTAAATGTAAAAAGTTACAATAGATGAAGACAGCCATTATATATTAATAAATGGGACAATCCACCAGGAAGAAATAACAGTCAAAAATATCTATGCACCTAACCAGGGTGCACCAAAATACGTGAGACAAATGCTAGCAAAACCAAAGGGAGAAATAGACATCTCTACAATAAGAGTTTAGACTTTAACACACCAATGACATCATTAGATACAACAACTAGACGAAAAAAATCAACAAGGAAACAGAGAACCTGAACAGTAAGATAAATGAGCTAGACCTAACAGATATATATAGAGAATGTTGCATGCCAAATCAGCAGGTTATACAGTATTCTCAAGTGCTCATGGATCTTTCTCCAGGGTAGATCATATGCTGGGTTACAAAGGAGGTCCCAAAAATATAAAAACATTGAAATCACACAAAGTACCTTCTCAGAACATAATGGAAATAAACTGGAAATCAATAATAGACAGGAAAGGGGAAAATGTGCAAATGTGTGGAGCCTAAACAACACATTCCTAAACAATCAGTGGGTCAAAGAAGGAATTGTAAGAGAAATTAGTAAATATCTCAAGATGAATGAAAACAAGAACACAACTTATCAAAACTTATTGGATTCAGTGAAGGCAGTGCTGAGAGGGAAATTTATAGCCCTAAACACCTATATTAAAAAAGAAGAACAAACTAAAATCAAAGACCTAAGTGAACACTTGGAGGAACTAGAAAAAGAACAGCAAATGAATCCCAAAGCAAGGAAAAGGAAGGAAATAATAAAGATTAGAACTGATATAAATGAAATTGAGAACAATAGAGAAAATCAACAAAACCAAAAGCTGTTTCTTTGAAAAGATCAATAAAATTGACAAACACTTAGCTAGACTAACAAGGAAAAAGAGAGAAAAGATGCAACTAAATAAAATCAGAAATGAAAAGGGGACATTATGACTGACCACACAGAAATAAAAAGTGTCATAAGAGGATATTATGACAAAATGTGCACCAACAAATTAGACAACCTAGATGAAAAGTCAAATTCCTAGAAACACACAAACAACCTACATTTGTGCCACAAGAAATAAAAGAACTCAAAAAAAAAAAAATCACATTTAAAGAGATTCAATCACGTATCAAAAAATCTCCCAAAAAAGAAAAGTCCAGGACCAGATGGCTTTACAGGTGAATTCTGCCAAGCGTTTTGAGAAGAATTAACACCAATCCTGTTTAAACTCTTCCAAAAAATTGAAGAGGAGGGAAAATTATCCAACACATTTTATGAAGCCAGCATCATCTTAGTAGTAAAACCAGATAAAGATACTATAATAGAAGAAAATTACAGACCAATCTAATGAATATCGATGCAAAAATTCTGAACAAAATACTTGCAAATAGAATCCAACAGCATATAAGAAGAATTCTACACCATGGCCAAGTGTGATTTACTCCTTGTATTCAAGGGTGGTTCAACCCAAGAAGATGAATGATCACAATACACCACATTAATAAATTGAAGGAAAAAAAGCAAATGATCATCTCAATCGATGCAGAAAAGGCATTCAACAAAATCTAGCATTCTTTCTTGATAGAAACACTTCAAAAAGTAGGAATAGAAGGAAAGTTCCTCAATATGATAAATAGCATATAAGAAAAACCCACAGTCAACATTGTACTCAATGAGGAAAGGTTGAAAGCTTTCCCTCTAAGATCAGGAACAAGGCAAGGATGCCTACTGACACCACTGTTATTCAACATTTTGCTAGAAGTTCTAGCTAGAGCAATTAGACAAGAAAAAAGCAAAAGGCATCCAAATAGGAAAAGAGGAAGTAAAACTCTCACTATTTGTGGATCATATAATCCTATATTTAAAAATCCTGAAATGTCTACAACAAAGCTACTTGAGCTAATAGATCAGTTCAGCAAAGTGGAAGGATACAAAATCAGCATGCAAAAATCAGTAATGTTTCTGTACACTAGTATTGAACAATCTGAGAAGGAAATCAGGAAAAAAATATCCATCTACAATAGCAACTAAAAGACTCAAATACCTAGGAATCAATTTAACTAAAGGACCTATATTCAGAAAACTACAAAACACTGTTAAGAGAAATCAAAGAAGACCTAAATAAATAAACAGACATTCCATGTTCATGGATTGAAAGACTGCACTTTGTGACAAAGCCAGTTCTCTCCAATCTGATTTATAGAGTCAATGCAATAACAATCAAAATTCCAACAGCACACTTTATAGAAATAGAAAAGGTAATTACCAAATTTATTTAGAAGAGAAAAGGCACCCAAATAGCCAGAAATATCCTAAAAAAGAAGAGCAAAGTGGGAGGGCTCTCACTGCCTAATCTTGACACATATTACAACCTACAGTGGACAAAATACATGGTATTGGCATAAAGATAGACATATTGATCAGGGGAATAGAATTGAGTATCCAGAAATAGACCTTGTTAGAAACTGGCCAACTGGTTTTCAATAAACCTACCAAGTCCACATTACAGGGACAAAACAGTCTTTTCAACAAATGGGGCTGGGAGAACTGGAAATCCATAACCAGAAGAAAAATAGGGAACCCCTATCTCACTCCCTATTCAAGAATCAACTCAAAATGGATCAAAGACCTAAATGTAAAGTCAGGACAATAGAACTACTAGAAGAAAATGTAGGGAAACATCTTAAAGACCTTGGGGTAGGTGGTGGTTTCTAGGCCCTTACACCCAAAGCATGAGCAACAAAAGAAAAAATAAATAAAAGGGACTTCCTCAAAATTAAACACTTTTGCACCTCAATTGACTTTGTCAAGAGGCTAAAAAGGTAGCCAACTCAACGGAAGAAAATATTTGGAGATCACATATCTGAAAAAGTTTTTAATATCCGTAATATAAAAAGAGAGCATACAACTCAACAATAAAAAGGCAAAAAAAAAACAAATAAAAAATGGGCAAAAGATTTGAATACACATTTTTCCAAAGAATAAATACAAATGAAGAAAAAAAAATGGAAAAATGTTCAACATCACTAGGGATTAGGGAAATGAAAATCAAAATTACAATGAGATATGTCATGCTATTAGAAATGGCCACTATTAAAAAGACATAAAAGTGCAAATGTTGGAGAGGATGTGGAGAGATAAGAATGTTTATTCACTGTTGGTGGGAATGTAAAATGATACAGCCACTGTGGAGAAATATTTGGCAGTTCGTAAAGAAGTTGAATATAGATTTGCCATGTGACCTGGCAATACCACTACTATGTACCTAGAAGAACTAAGAACAGTGACATGAATAGACATCTGCACATGGATTTTCATAACAGTGTTATTCAGAATTGCCAAAAGATGGAAACAACTCAGTTGTCCCTCAACCAATGAATGGATAAACAAATTATGGTGTATACACATGATAGAATATTATGCAGCTATAAGAAGAAATGAAGTCGTGAAGCATATGATAACATGATGAGCCTGGAGGACATTACAATGAATGAAGCAAGCCAGACCCAAAAGGATAAATACTGTATGATTGTGTAAACTCATGGGAGTTAATAACTAGAATATAGGGCACCGGAAAATAGAATGAGGTTAGAGAATGGAAAGCTGATGGTTAATCTATGCAGAATTGTTAAAAAGGTTGTTGGTAAATCTTTGGAAGTTAGTAGAAATGGTGAAATCATAGCATAGTGTTTGTAACTAGCAGTAATAATATATTGTTATGACAGTGGTTGAAAGTCTAAGTCATGCATAGTACTAAAAGGAGAGCTAAAAAATTTAACATGGGACTGTAAAGCATAGCGAAACTTCACATGAAATATGAACAGGGGTAATATTGCATATATAAGACTGGTTTTCTTTGGAACTGAACAAATGTATGCTAATATTACAAGATGTTAATATCATGCAAAAATACAACCAAACCAAAATATGGACAGTGTTTATAGAAATATATTAATAATCTTCCATTAATTAGGGGTAAAAAAAGAAATATAGCAAGTGAAAGAAACTAGATAAAAGGTACTACATATTGTTTTACTACATATCTACAAAATATAAATACAAATAAATTAGAGAGACAGAACAATATGGCAGGGGAGTATAGAGAGATTGTGAGGTGATTATTAAGGGGTAGGGGGATTTTTTTTGTCTGTTTTTTTGTTTATTATTTTTGTTATTGGAATAATGAAAATGCTCTAATAATGGTTGAAGTGATGAATGGACAACTATGTGAATATACCAAATATCATTAATTGTACACTTTGGATGGGTTTTAAAAAAAAATATGTATCAATAAAATTGATTTTTTTTAAAGTCTACATGTTTAGGCCGTATGATACAGTGTTCCCCTGAGGTGGAGATGAAGTAACTGAAATGGGACACGGGGCTTCTGGGGTATTAGTTATGTTTGATTTATGATCTGGGAGCTGGTTTCATAGACATTTTCACTTCATAAAAAGTCATGGAGCTGTGTAGTTACAATTTGTGCAACTTTTCTGTATATGCATAATAAAATATTGACTTGAAAAAGACTATAGATTTTAATGCCTCCCACTGAAACATCCACCAGAATAACATACATTATTACCTCTGAAAAAACTGGAATGTTCAGGACTTCTAAATGTACAGCCTGTTCATATTAGCATGACCACATACTTTTTCATCTAACTGGAATTAGTTGGCATCTTCAATAAAAGTGACATCTCCAATTTACTCCTTTCTGAAGATTACATTTTAATTGAGAATATACTTTCTCTACAGGAACCTGAACTACTTAGCAAGATAGAGAAAAATCTTTTTAATGGAGGATCTTCTCATTTCTTGTTTGATTTTTAAAATTGAAATGTGTAAACATTTTAGCCCATGAGTTTTCAGGAGCATGATATTTCTCTCTCACTGAGTTCCTTTCATTGAAAAAAAAATTTTTTTGCAAAATAAAATTCATCAAATAATGTGTCCCTAATCATATATTTATTTTGAATTATTTGCCAAATGTGGGTCCTGTGAAATTGCAGGTCTTCTTAATTTCAGTCCCTTCCTTTAGAGCAGGGGTTCTTAACTTTTTTTGTTCCACGGACCCGTTTGCCAGTCAGGTGAAAATCATGGACCCCGTACTAAGTCCACACTATGTATTAGTGTGTATTATTTAATAAATATATCATACCTGCACCAACACGTCCCCACAAAAATAATGTTTTCTTGAATTTCAATTCAAGCTCACGGACACCTGGTTAACAACCCCTGCTTTAGAGAATAAAAATTCATCAAATTAAATATAAGAATGCAATCAAAAGAGCCTTCTTCAGGTTGAGACATTCTATAGTGCAATTTAAAAATTAAATCTTAAACTCCGTGTAAGCTGTCATCATCTAACTTGTTTAGTTTCTCCCTTGAGTTTGTAGGGATAAAGTTTAAAGTCTTCATATTTGCACATTTTACATTAAACAAAAACTTTGGTTCAATGAAATCCTCAAAAGCTAAATTTGTTTGATATTTGATGTTGATCACAAAAAGCATGTGTTGCAAGGTGAAATGTTTCTTTGTATTCAACATCAGCATCCTTACAGAAAGATTACTTTCACTAGCATGTGTGGAATATTGTATATATTAAAACTTAAACTTCTATTTTGATTAGTAGACTATTACAACTAAGTTTCTACACTATTATAAATAGGGTGTTCACCACAATCAATTGCAAGTGCATTACTATGTAGATTTCCTTAATTAATAAGAACTTTGTTTGGCCTCCACACTTTGCTTCCCCAAAATTGTATTCATACTTCCATCTCAAGAGAAAAATAACTATTGGCTTCAAGTTTGAACTTTAAATGCATATTTATTAGCATTCACAATAATGTCAGGTATGTCATCTAAAAAAAATTTCCTAAAGCTTTACTTAGATTCCGTAAATTGGATGAAGAAATCTCACATTTTTTAGAATTAATCTTCTCTATATTCTGTTAATCTTCTCCATATTCTGAAGTATCGGTTATTTAAGTATTTGTAAAATTCTTCTTCTTTTAATGGAACAAGACAATAGCAGCTATTGCTTCACTTTCCATATGTGCACAAGAATTGAAAGCAAGCACTTTGATCTAAATGAGAAATCAGTCTTCACAAAGAAAATTGTAAATATACATGCTGAAGATGACTGTGTTCTTAAAATAACTTTTGAAGTAAATGCTGAGACTTTGACAAGAGGGTTCTGGTCTTCATGTGTTCAGTAATATCACTATGGCTCCCTGGTGATTGGTAAATGTCAGCAAATATTTTGTATAAGTTACATGTTTATCACCACCTTTCCAAGGAAATGAAATATCAGTAGATATTTTACTAACATTATTTTGCTTTTGTTTACATCAAACTCAATGCTGACAAAAACAAAACATAAAAAAATAAAAATTTGTAAATGAACAAATATTAAGAAAATCATTCTAGCAAGAGCATCAAGATTTTTCTCTCTGTATATATATTAGGACTAGACTGCTCAAAATTTCATCCCCAAACCTATTTCACATACAATTTAAAATTATAGTTTTCCCCATTTCCCACTGGCTCTACTCAGTGGTGGTCTAGTAACATAGCGCATCTCATCGGCTGCAACATAATCCACAACAAAACTTTTTGGTATACTGCAGGGTCAGCAGGCTCAAGAACTCCTGCTTTCCCTAGACTAGAAGAAGTTAATTGTCTCTAACCACATCATTTTTAGAACACTTTACTTATCAGCTAACACCCTGCACACTGTTCTTAAAAAGAAGGTGACACTTACCCAGCTGAGAAAAGAGAGACAAATTATCCCTGGTAATCTTTTAGGTTCACCTAGTAAAATAAGAACTCTGTTCACTGCACATGCATCTGAGGCCACTAGATCATATCCTGAACAAAGCTGAAAGTCCAAACTGGTGGTCTACACAAAACATCCTGACTTTTTTTTTTTCTAATAACGAACTTTATTTTTACAGAATTTTTAGATTTACAGAAAAATTATACCAAATGTGTAGGGAATTTCTATATGACACCCCCCACACACATAAATTCCATTATTATTAACATCTTTCGTTAGTGTGTACATTTGTTACAATTGATGAACCAATATTAAAGCATTGCTACTAATCAAAATCTAAAGTTTACATTATGGCTTACACTTTGTGCTGTACAGTTTTATAGGCTTTGCCAAATGTGTAATGTTATGTGTCCATCATTGCAGTATCATACAGAACAATTTTACTGCCCTCAAAATGCCCTCTGTTCCAACTATTTATCTCTCCCCTTCCCTTCTGAACCCCTGACACTCACTATCTTTATATCAATGCTGCAAGTACTTCAGTTAACACAAAATGGTAACTACAATAACAATAAATCTACTTTGGTCCATGGTTACGCTCCCCCAATAAGGTTGTTCACTCCTCAGTCTTGAGGGATTTGGGATGATGTCTACACTGATTGCTTCAGGATGAGATGGGAATTAGATATTATGGGGCAGATGAAAGGAATTGTTTTGCTTGCAGTTGTAGTGCTCCTTATTTTTTGAGATGGGACTTGTCCATCATCATTGTTTTGTTGGTTGTCCAGGGTAAACACAAAGAACTGGAGAGTAGTAGTAGGCCACAACTCTGCTGGCATTCAGGGCTCAAGTGGAATATGAATAATCCAAAGATATAAGTCTCTGAGAGATATATTTAAATGGTATATTGAAAATTATAGGTTCAAAGTGGAGGAGTAGAAGAATCAAGAGCAGAGGAATTATAAATGAGGGAAACTCTGTTATATTGGGGAAATAGATTCTCATATATTCCCAAATAGGGCCAGCCAAGGTGATGTTGATTTCATGAGGCTATGTGACTTGCCTCTGGTGTCCTGGCATTCCTAGAGCTCTCAGGAGCACTCTTGTTTGAGGCTTTGTTTACTGTGGCAGTTAGTGAAATCTGCCAGAGACCTGTATAAGCGTACCCTCTGGAATGACCTTCTGACTCACTTTGAAATCTCTTAGACATAAAAACTCTTTTTTATTTAATATTTCTCCCTTTTTGTCAAAGTCCTTTTTCTACATGCAAGCTGGTTAGTTCCTGGTAGTAATCCCTTGGCGCCAAGGAAGCTCATCCCTGTGAGTCATGTCCCACTTTGGGTGGAAGGTAGTGAGTTTAATTTGCTGAATTTGGCTTAGAGACAGGCCACATTTGAGTAATAAGGAGGTTTTTAGGAGGTAATAACACATAGATATTAATTATAATTAGGCTAAGTTTCATTTTTACAGAAATAAGGTTCATAAGTACAAGCATTAAGTTTGAGGGCTTGGCATATTGGCCTGTTTTCTTTTCTTAGGCATGGCTTAGATATGCCAGAGATTTTTGCCATTTTATTTGAGAAGGTAACTGGACTTCCCCAGGATGGAAGTTTAATATTTTATTAACTAATGTGTGGGTCTCTATCTAATGAGAAAACATACCTAAGATAACATGAACACATTCATATCTATAGAATAATGCTTCAGGTACATATTTCCCCATATATCACCCCACTATCAACACCTTGTACTAGTGATGTAACTTTCTATAGATCCTGAACAAACATTCTTATATTTGTATTCTTAAACAAAATCCTTGGCCACCCCAGAGTTCACTGAGTTACACAGTTACCCATTTTATCCTCTAGCTTTCCTTTTTCTTTTTTTTTTTAGTTTTATTAATTTCTCTATTTTTTATCCATTTTTAACCCTCATCCCCCCACTTTCTGCTGTTTTTGTGTCCATTTGCTGGGCAATTCTCTGTGTCCATTTCCTGTCCTCTCTTCTCATCCTTCTCCTCCTGTCTGGGATTTGATGTTGGGAAACTCCAATGTGGGAGAGAGGCGTTCTGCAACCTGTGCCACCTTAGTTCCTTGTTTTTCAGCCCCCCTCGTCTTGGCTCTCCCTTGTGTCACTCTCCTGTTATGTCATCCTATTGCTGTGCACAGCATACCCGTGCACAGGGCCTGGTGGCAGGGCCTGGCAGCGCACCCGCTTGCGGGGCCTGGTGGCACACCCGCACATGGGGCCTGGGGGTGGGGCCTAGCGGCACACCGTTCACAGGTCCTGGCGGCATGCCTGGGCACAGGGCCTGGAGGCCTGTGCGCCTTCTATGTTTTTCTTTTTATTTTACTGGGAGGTCCCGGGGATCGAACCGAGGTCCCTCTGTATGGGAGATGGACACCCAACCATTTGAGCCACATCCATGCCCCATCTAGCTTTCTTCTAGCATCATGGAAGGCCACAAATTCCCCTTTAAACCATATTCACACACACACTTCAGCACTGTTAATTATACTCATATCACTGTGTTACCATCATTTCTGTCCATTTCCAAACTGTTACAATTAACCTAATAATAAATTCTGCAGAAATTAAGCATCAACTCACCAATCTCTACTCCCTTTCTGTCTCCTGCTAACCTGTCTTTCAGACCATGCCTCTATGAGTCTGCTCACTATCCTTAGTTTATATTAGTGAGATCATAGTATATTTGTGCTTTTGTGCCTGGTTTATTTGACTCAACATAAGGTCTTAAAGGTTCATTCATGTTGTTGCATGTGTCAACACTTCATTCTTTCTTACAGCTGAATAATATTCCATGTATGTATACACCCCATTTTGTTTATCCATTCATGTGTTGATGGATAACTGGGTTGCATCCATCTTTTGGCAATTGTGAATAATGCCACAGTGACAGTGGTGTGAATATATTTGTTCCTGTCCCTGCTTTTTATAATTTCAATCTTTCTAAATTCATTGAGACTTGTTCTATGACCTAACATGTGGTCTATACTGGAGAATAGTCCATGGGCACTCGAGAAGAATGTATATCCTATTCTTTTGGTATGCAAAATTCTGTATATATCCATTAGGTCTAGTTCCTTTAATGTATTAGTCAAGATCTCTCTATTTTTACTGATATTCTGTTGAGAAGTTCTGAGTATTTCTGAGAATATTGTATCAAAGTCCCACACTATAGCTGTAGAGCCATCTACTTCTTCCCTTAGTTTTGCCTGTATTTGCCTAATGTATTTTGTGGCACCCTGATTAGGTGCATAAATGTGTATGATTGTTCTTTTTTTTTTTTTGTAGATTGCCCTTTTTATTGATATATAGTATACATACTTCTTTATCTCTTACAACAGTTTTGAATTTACAGTCTATTTTGTCCAATATTAGTATAGCTACCCCAGCTCTTTTTTTGGTGACTATTTACATGGAAAATCATTTTCCAACCTCTCACTTGTAACCTATTTGTGTCCTTGGATTTAAGATGAGTCTCTTGTTGATAGCATATAAATGTGTCATATATATATATATATATATATATATATAATCCATTCTGCCAATCTGTTTCTTTTATTTGGGGAGTTTAATCTGTTAACATTCAATGTTATTACTGTAAAGGCAGTACTTAAATTCAGCCATTTTTCTTTAGACTTATATATGTAATATTTTTTTTTTGTTTCTCTTTTTACCCTTTTAGTTATCCTTATTAATAATCTTCCTTTCTACACTCTTCCAAATCTCTCTCTCTAATCTTTTCTTTACACCCTGCTGAACTCCTTTTAGTATTTCTTTATATATATTTGCAGGAATCCATCCTGGAAAGTCTTGCAGGGGTCTGTCTTGCAGAACCCATGATGGCGCAATGAAATTACGCTGAACACAGAGGTTGAGAGATGTCAGGGGGAGAACAGCTGAAGAAGCTATTCTTTTGAGCTGATCCCCAACACGTTTTTATTTTTTTTTGTATGATTTCTCTTATATTAAATACTTAGAATAAGCAAATTCATAGAGACATAAAACAGAATAGTGGTTACCAGGGGTGGCAGACGGGGGAATGGGGAATTATTACTAAGTGAGGATGAGTTTTACCCAACACAGTTTTTATTCTCTTTTTCACATAGCCAAAGGTCAGGGTATATGTGCAGGGGCTCAGGTAGGCATAGTGCACGTGAAGGGTCATAAATAACTTCACAAGAATTCCAGATTGATAATGGGGTAGCAGGATTACAGAAACATTTAATTATTTGGTAGGCGATAAGGTGGCAGCAAAGGTCTAAGATAACTGATTAACAGAGCAAGGCAAGAATGTTAATGGCAGGAGCAAATAGTGGATAATTCTCTGTGTGGGCAGAGAAACAGGCCTCCAAACTATTTCTTAGATGTGAAGATGAGAGGGTTCCCACATATATTGTTGACAAATTCTCTCAATTTCTATTTATCTGTGAATATTTTGATCTCTTCCTAATTTTTGAAGGACAGTTTTGCTGGATACAGAATTCTTGGCTGGTATTTTTTTTTCCAACAACTTAACTATGTCAAACCATTGCCCTCTTGCCTCCATGATTTCAGATGAGACATCAGCACTATTAAGCAACCCTTAAATGTGATGGATTTCTTTTCTCTTGCTTCTTTCAGGATTCTCTCTTAATCTTTGGCATTTGACAATCTGATCAGTATATGTCTTAGAGTAGGTCTGCAAGGATTTATTCTGTTTGGAGTACTCTCTGCTTCCAGGACAAGTATATCCATTTTCTTTATAAGAATTGGGGAATTTTCAGCCATTATTTCTTCAAACACTCCTTCTGCCCCTTCTCCCTTCTCTTTCCCCTCTGGGATACCCGTATTATGTATGTTTGTGCAGTTTGTGCCGTTATTCAATTCCCTGAGTCTCTGCTGAATTTTTTCCATTTTTTGTCTTCTATCTATTCTCCTATCCATGTGACTTTAGATGCCCTCTTCGACTCACTAACTCACTCTTCTGCTTGTTCGAATCTGGTATTCTGTGATTCTATTTTATTTTTAATTTCTTCCATTGTGCCTTTCATTACCATAAGAGCTGCTCTTTTTATGTGTGGTTGCAATTTCTTCTGAATGTTCAACCAATGTCTTCTTAGTATCCTTTATTTCTTTCTCTTCTCATTGAATTGATTTAGAAGATTTGTATGAACATTTTTTTATTAGTTGTTCCATATTCTGGGTCTTCTGCTTTTTATATTGTTCATTTGACTGGGCCATATCTTCCTGCTTCTTAGCATGGCTGGTAATTTTTTACTGATGTCTAGGCATCTATTTATCTTGATGGGTTTATTCTTTTGGTAAGTTTCTCTTTCTTGCCTATGGTATTGTTTTTTGTTTGGTATTTGTTTTTTGTTTGTTTGGACAGTCTTCTTTAATTCCTCTTATTATAAATCTTTAGAATTGCCTGTGTTTAAATGAAAAACTAAAATGAAAAAAATTAGAAAAATGAGAGAGAGAAAAAAGAAATAAATATATAAAGAAATAAAAATAAAAATAAAGAAAAAAATATGTTTTTAAAAAGACAAAAAAGAAATTAAGAAGAAAAACAAAAAGGAAGAACAAAATAGGAAGAAAAAGAACAACAATAAAAGGAGGATCTTCCTCTTAGGTCAGAGGCTTCTAGCTAGACTCCTCTCCATCAGTCTTCCATTTCTGCCAGTCAATTCCCCTTGGCCTGCATCTCCACAGGTACCCAGATGAGGAGGGAGAGAAGAAGAAAGAGAGAAAGAGAGAGAGAGAGAGAAAGAAAGAAAGAAGGAAGGAAGGAAAGAAAGAAAGAAAGAAAAAGAGAGGGAGAGAAAGAGAGAGAGAGAGAAAGAAAGAGAGGAGGGAAGGAAGGAAGGAGAGAAAGAAAGAGGAAGATAAAGAGAGAGAGAGAAAGAGAAAGAGGAAGGAAGGAAGGGAGGGAAGGAGGGAGAGAGGGAAGGAGTGAGGAAAAAAACAACTCGCTTATTTTAATGCAACTACTACTGCTAATATTTAATTTAAAAATGAAATCCAGCAGTGATGCAAAAGTTCATGTTATCCTGGGACAATATAGAAATCAAGAGCCTCATATTCATTTCATGCTTGTCATTGTAATATAATCATTTCTTAAAGAATGAAATTTCATGATAATAAGAAATTTTATAGACTAAAACGCAGTTCACAGGTCGTTATCATCACTTTTTCAGATGTTGTATTTATTTGTTACTCTTTCATATGGAAGTAAAAAGAAAAAAAGGCATAGAAAAAGAACAGTCCATGAAGAAAGTAAGAAAGGTGTCTTCAAGGTGGACAATTCCAACTGTGCAATAGGGTAATTAGAAGGCTCGTGAGATTAGGTTATTTTTCTTTAAGTGACTACAAATGCTATATTGCTATTTTTTATTCAAATTAACATCAACTTAATATATTTTTCTATTTGGGGGGGAGGGGAGTGTATTAGTTTCCCAGATACTAAAACAAATACCATACAATGGGTTGGCTTAAACAAGGGGATGTTTAAGCTCCCTTGCCTCATGTTTTTGAGGCTAAGAGAAGTACAAAGTCAAGACATCATCAAGGCAATGCTTTCTTCCTGAAAACTTGCATTCTGGGACTGGCTGCCAGTGATTCTTGGTCCTTGGCTTTTCTGTCACATAGCAATGCACATGGCAGTGTTTTCTCTTTTCTCTTCCAGATTCCATTGACTTTTAGCTTCTGGCTGCCCCCACCCACCCCATGGCTTCTCTTTCTGCATCCAATTTCCTTTGCTTATAAGACTTCAGCCATTTTGGATTAAGGTCCACCCTCATTCAATTTGGATACACCAAACTAACATCTTCACAGGTCCTATTTACAAATAGATTCACACCCACAGGGCCAGGGGTTGGAACCTAAACATGCCTTTTATGAGGAACATGACTTAGTCCCCAACAGTGGATAATTCAATGATTATTTTTCCTCCACTTGAAGTTGGTAGCTTTTCCTTTGATTGAACACTTTGTGTTCAATTCAACAGTCACAGGTGACCTAAGGAAATTCTACAGTATAATCCTCAGAATATCTCTAGCATCTTTGATTTGTGAGGAAAAAAACCAAATGACTATCCATTGTCATCTTGCTTAAACAAAATGTGTATAGTAAATTAGATATGTGGCAAGATATAATCATCTTCTAATAGAATGGCCCAACCATTAGAATATACTTTTTCTCCCTATTATCTCAACAATTTTATTAGTAATAAAGTCATCCTTCTTGACAGAGAAAAGTAAATTATTTTTGTGATTCATAAAAAATTATTCCTGTAATATTTGAAAATAATACAAGTTAATAAAAATCATAGTCATATGTTGTTTTGTCTTTTATAGGAAAAACAAATCTGATTCTTCCTCTCCCCCCAAAAATAAACCTCCTCAAAATATAGTAACATAATTTTCACATTTTCAGATAATCACTGCTTATTACTCTTTTTCCTCAGCTCTTGAGCTGGTCACTTCCATATAGAGCCCCTGGGAAAATTTAATTTCAAACAATTAAATCAAAATGTGGTTTGCATCTTCCTTCCTTTTTCCAACTGATATTCATTTCATGGTTATCACTGTAACATGACCAAATTAAACTGTGAATAACTGAACATTTATTGCTATGATAATGAAAATAATATTGCCTGATTGCCACAAAATAATTAGCCATGTTCAAAGCAATCTAGCTTTTAAGATGAGAAAAATAATCAAATCACAAGTGCTGAGATATTTGGGGAGATACTGACATTTTTGTCCAACAGTATAGAAAACTGACTAGGCATAATCAATTTAAAAATGAGTAGCCTTTAAATCTCGTATTTTAAATAAAGTTTTAGATAGTCTTATTAAATGTCTAAATTACTAAAGCTTTCTGTAAAAATTACTGGAGCAGTCATGTAGTAAGGATTTATTGGGAAACTGCAGGGGGACTAAATGGACATAAAAGCCTCAGGTCATAGTTCTGATTATGCCATTAACTTCCTCTGTCACCTAGGGTAAGTCACATCAAAACCACAAGTCTCAACAATAAAATGAGGGTTTGACTGTGATCTCCAAGGTACATTTCAGCTTTAAGATTTATTAACTCAGATATGAAAGGGAAATTGATGTACATCTGAAGAAATTCTTAGCTTAAGAGATTCTCTCCACCCACCCTAATTCCTTTAAGTCCTCATCCTCCAGATCTTAGGAACATTATCATTTCTTCCCCTTCATCTGCTCCCACACCCGATATGTGTTCCCATTGCATCCTGAACTCTTCACAGAAATTATCAGATCCTATTTTTCATTGCCTTTTGCTTATCTATTGTCTTGAGGGCAGGACCCTGTCATTCACATTGCACCACCAAAATCTAGAATAGCGTTTAGTAGTAATAATACACAATAATGAATAAAATGTTATTTAGTGAATGGAATATTAAAATCCATATTTATAAAAACAATTTTATAACTTCTACTTTAGAATTAGTACCAAACACAATCCAAGAAAAGTGTTAAGTTTGCATCAACTGTAAATGCCAAATTTCAGTGTTATCTATTGTTATTCCATAAACTAAAACTAGTAAATTCTTATACTTGATTATACTCTCCTTCAATTTTTTTGTGACTTTTGTTGTTTGCTGTTTTTTTCTTGTTGTTTTTATTGTATATATGTGGAAGAAGATGATAACTAGCCAGACATTTTGTGACATATGTAGATTGAATGGATGCTTCTTTGGAATGTGTAAAATGAACACAACTATTTATTATCAAAAATGACATCAAGTTATTTTCAGTCAAGAGAGATATAATATTTAAATATTGTATCTGAAGAGTAAACTAAATATGTCAGAAGTACTCAGTGACAGAGTTACTTGCTTAATTTTTCTTGCCTTCTGAATAATATTAAGATGACTAGAAGGACATAAAAGAACAATAAGGCTGCAAAATAATGCCATCTGTCTTTGTGGTGATATCAAAAGTGATAAGGCATTGACTATAACCTAATCCATAAATATATCTGCTGGGAAGAATGTTGGAGAGACATGCTATAACGTAAATACATATTTTGTCCAATTTTATGCTTGCTTACATTCTATTTTAAGAAACATTCTTTTTGCAATTGTATAAAAGGTTAGGCACCATATTTCTTCATGCTCAATCATTATTTGAAATGCATACTTTATAGATAAAAGGTCAAATTCACTAGCTTTTGGAGTGCTGAAAATGAAAAGCAAGTTTTAAGAAAACAATTTGGGAATCTTATATGCTTTTAGGGCATGGAGCATGGCCACAAGGAATTTCCTAAAAAGACTTGGAGTACAGAGAAAAGGGGTGGCACAGTGCAAATAGAGTAACCTTAATCAAAAACATTATCCAAAAAATTTTTTCCCTTCCTTAATGTGAGAACCTCACATCATAAGAATTTACTTTCTTCTAAGAAAAAATAAACAAAATAGTATTTTTCTTAGAAGCTATGTTTAATCTATACCCACTTTGTGGGCTGTATTCAACTAATTAATATACCAAAACTTGAAATAGCTTGTATAGTCATAAAACACGTGTATTTACTGAGCTGTCCACATGGTCTGAATACATAGGATCTTGACATAAAATAATACTAAGAAATTTTGCTGTGGATCTCTGCTATGACAAGACCTTGAAGTAATTTCTATGATTAAATTGTCTTAAATTGTATAAGTTATTATTCTAGTGACATATATAGTAAAGGTCTTAGAACTAACTTAGTTTTAACCTAATAATATAACTTAAATTTATTAATTAATAAATATATACTTTCTTGATATTTGAGAGATAAAGTATGCAAATAGCAGCAAAAGATTTAACTCCTGATTACAAAACACATTCATATAACATAGATAAATACATTGAAGAAGATTTAGATTTCTACTTGAAAATGAACATAATCACTTATATTTGAGAGGAACTACTGTATATTGGAAGGAAAATGATTTGGGGAACCAGTTCTTAGCTTTGAATGGGCATTCCCCATTTTACTAGCCATGTGACCTTGAATAAGCCATAAGATTCTCTTCTCTAAATAACATAAACAGAAATTGATTTCTTCCCTTTCATGTGTAATAAACTTTATTTAAAAGGATATTAATGGGACATTAAACCAGAGTGTTATAAATTTTTGTTATAAATAAAGTTCTGTGACTCCATCATCGTTTCATATATGCTATGATACAAGCCCAAGATAGTTAAGTAAATAGGTCAAGGTCACAAGTTAATTTTAGAACCAAAAATAGAACTCTTTCTCTAAACTTATATTACAATAACCTCTTCCCAGTTGCATCACTTTAGAGGTTGCATTCTCTTAAACAATTCTCGTGTAAAGTTTCTCAGTTAAGCAATTAGTCTACCAAACATTTCCTTGGAAATGCTTTAGCTATGATTCAGGTATAAGGCAGCGCAGTTTCAAATTTTATGTCCAGTTCTGTCATTGACTTACCCAGCAACCAGATTTAGTCAAAATGGTTATTTGCAACCATCTTTTGTTTTTTAACATATAAATTTAAATGTTGGCTATTATAAGGATTTCTGAAGATTTGCATTCTAGAACTATTCATTTGTTGGCATATACAAGATAGCAACGACTGGGAAAATAGAAAGAATAAATAGCACTCAAGATAGAAATTGCAAAATGTCAATGAATTGAAAAAGGATACATTAAGGAGTTTCTTCTGGGTGAAAAAGCAAAAAGTAAAACAAGAAATATTATACAAGCATCCTAAAAACTTTTTTCTTAAAAGCCTAAGTCCTTGACAGCACTCTGACAACAAGCGCTTATTGCCTAAAATCCATATTTGAAATCCTCTGAAACCACTTATTTGAATATTGAATGTTATGTGGGTGGGTGAAAAAGGCAGTCTTTTCATTTTTCATACCACTTAGACATAAATTAATCCTCTTCAGGGTGATTTATAGTGGGAACTAGGTGAAACCTTCCCACAAATTTTAAACAAAAATCAAAGAATTCTCTTTATTGGTTAAAACACATGCAAAAAAGATTCCGTGTGATTATCTTTTGACACAAGATTGCCTCAGTTTGAAACTCCCTTCCATAAGCAAGACATCATTTTCTTGAAATGTAGCTCTTTCCACATTTCTGTAAAAGTATAAATTCTGAATCAATTTAAAATATATAAGGTTTTAAAAGCATAATCATCAAACATAAAAGGGAAGAATGTTTGAAGAGGAAATTACAAAACGTAGAATGACCTCTACCTCTCTATGATTTTGGATTTAGAATGGAATTGAAATTATGTGTCTTTTTTATGGTGATTAAATAACAATATAAATCCATTAGCATGATAAAAGCCATGTGATCTGTTCCAGATCAAGACTCTCAATCATGTTGGAAAGTTGGAATAAATACAATAAAGATTTCTTGAAAGACACTGTAAATACCAAAGTTTTGAAGTCTAACAGTTGGAATTATAAATTGAAGCTTAGATTAATAAATCTTTTCATTTGTCATGTTACTTTGAACAGTTGGTTCTGCTCCGATCCTGTGATTTGGAAAAGACTTTTTGATCCAGCATTCATGTTTTTCCATTATAATAAAATGCTTTAAAAATAGTGATTATGAAGTGTATCCTCTGGCTTTTTAAATACATTTGTGTAATTTTAGTCCTCAAAATAACCCTATGAGGTTAGTATCATTAGTTATATTTTATAATTTATAAGGGAAGAAAATGAAGCTGACTGATAAGTGAAATACTTGCAGAAAATAACAGCGTTGGGGTAAAACCTAGGTCTATCATCTGGGCCCTAAATTCACTCTTTCTATTTTATGCTCTTAATGTTTCTATTGCATTATTATGTATTAGAAATATTTTAAGAAACCATGTCTCTATTTCCTTCATTGTAGATTTTATTATAAAGACTACTAGAAATCACAATGTCAGGAGAGAACAGAGCTAATTCCAAATTTTAGTGAATGAATTAGCAAGTGTAAGAGCTGCTCTAACAGGGTGTGTCGTGCCACTCAATATTCCTCCCTTCCTTCTTTCTTCATAATCATTAAAATGATTTCTAGTAAAATTGCAGACTCTTAGAGTTTAAAGATACGTCAGTTCCATCCAATCCAATCTCCTCGCAACATGGGAATCCTCTCTTCAATCGCTTTCTGCCTTAGTTTAGTCATCCGCAAAATAAGAAAATAATACCTTCTACAGAGGACTTTATAATGACTGAGTTAATACATGTAGCAGATTTAGAATAATTCTAAGTGTGCAGTGTGTACTTTATACAGGTTATTTTTCTCCAGTTTGGAAATATAAATAGCTTTCTTAAGGTTGGGATAAAATGTAAAGTAGTGCTGAGCAAATAAACTTTAAAAGTAATTCAGCTTTTGATGAAGAAATAAGTTGTAGAGATCCAAACTCTCAGCATTTCACATATATTTAAATGGTTTTCTACTGATGATTATTATTCCTTGTCCCAAGTCTTTTGATGCAGAAATATGGAGTTTATGGACCTTCTCTTTCCAGAACCAAACTGCACTGTTATTTGGCTATTCACCAGAACTCAGGAAATATTTAATATACACAGAGATCTACATTTTATCCATTATGTTGATACAAACCTAAATGAGATCAATTAAAATAAGAATGTTTTATAATAGTGTACTCTAAATTTCACAGAGTTGAGTTTTCAGGGTTGAAAAAGGTAAAGGATCAAAATAAAATTAAAGTTTAAAACACAGGAAGGGGGATTTTGAAAGCAAATCATTATCAACAGTTGATTCTCCAATTATTGCTGGAAATTTAAATTGCAATGGGATTTGGCCATTTACACAATTATGTATTATAAAACACCCAACAAAACAACTATAACACTAATTTTCTTTACTTCTGATCTCTAGAAACATGTGCACTAGTAATAAAATTCTCTAAAACTAATGATAGAGTATTAGAGATTTAAGATGGCAATGATCAGGTAGTGAAATTTTTCTGTATGATACTGCAATGACAGACACATGACGTTAAACATTTGTCAAAGATAAAGTATAAACCATAATGCATAATATAAGCTATAGACTCTGGTTAGTAGCAATGTTTCAATATTGGATCATCAATTGCAACAAATGTACCATAGTAATGTAAGATGTTAATAATAGGGGAAACCATATGTGTGGGTATTGGCGGGGCACGGTTACAGAGGAATTCCCTATACTTTCAGTTTAACTTTTCTGTAAATGTAAATCTAAAACTTCTCTAAAAATTAAGTTTATTATTATAAAAAATAGACTAGATGTCGCCATTGTGATGTTATAAGTGTATCAGGAATTACTGATCCTAAGAAATTTTTCTCTGACATTTATAAATCTGAAAGTAGGTATGGCAAAAAGGAAAGACAGTGGGAACAAATATATATATTTGTTTGCTCCATGTTTAGCATGAAACTGGCTTGGACAGGAAAATCATTTAACATTACTCTGGGAATGCAGAAGGTAAAATACAGTCCATGCCTCCTTCTCAAGGCACAAGCTCATAACGTGAGCCAAGAGATTTCTGCCCCAGGTGTTCTGTGTTAGTTCCCTGGCTGCTAAAACAAATGTCATACAATGGGGTTGGCGTAAACAATGGGAATTTTTTGGCTCATGGTTTTGAAGCTAAGAGAAGTTTAAAATCAAGTCCTCATCAAGGAGATGCTTTCTCTCTGAAAATTGTGTAGTTCTGGGACTGGCTGCCAGCCATCCTAGGTCCTTGACTTTTCTGTCACATTGCTATGTAGATGGTAATGCCTTCTCCTTTCTCCTCCAGGTTCCGTCGACCTTCTGCTTCTTCCTGTGGCTTTTTCTCTGTGGTTTTCTCTAGAATTCCTACAGTATGAGAATAAATACCTACACTTAAACTTAACTAAAAATAACCATATCACAAGTTAACTAAACTTAACTAAAAATAATCCCATCACAAGTTCCTCATTCTTGTGGGTTCACAGGAATGGATTAAGATTAAGAATATGTTTTTCTGGGATACCTAATTAAACCTGTCACACTTTCCAACCAGAGAACTGCCAAGGGAACCTGGCCTCCCCAAAAACCCCTTAGAAAGTTCTCTTAAAATAGATAATCTGGCCTTATTGTCTAATTTAGGCAGTGTCTATTTCTGAAGTTTTTAGAGATTGAGAATGCTTTCAATTTCCACAAAAATCCTTTCTTGGTTTTTAATAATTTTTTATGATAACACAAAATATATGCTTTTCATTTTACTACATTTTATTCTGTTTAATAAACCAGATTATATTAGGCATAGATTTTAATTTTTTTCTTTTATTTTTATTTTTATTATTTTAAATAAGGAGAACCACCCTAAAGAAGGAGGTTTCTGTATTTATTTGGGATAACTGATGGAAATTTCTATTACTCTCCAGATTAAAGTCTTCTATTTCAACCCAATCTGTGCCTGTAAACATAAAGATTAGCTACCAGCACCTCAACAGAAAAAGTAATTAAAACTTCCCTGAAGAAAGCACCAATAAATAAGTTAATAGAAAAACAAATTAATAGGAAATAAAAAGTTTAACAGATGAAAACTGAATATAGTTTATAATTTAGTTAGTAGTATTGAACCAATGTCAATTTCCTGCTTTTGACAATTTTACTACAGTTATATAAGATGTTATGGCTGGAGAAAGCTGGGTAAAGGGTACATGGAATTCTATACTATTTTTACAACTTCTATATGGAGTTTAAAATTATTTCAAAATTGAAAGTGTTTTTTTCAGACTTAATATGATAGCACTGTAGCCTACTTGAAATTAGAGCTGGCTCACTACAAATGTTAGAAAATCAGATTATGAATCACCATAATATTCATGGTTTTCAACACATATTGTCTTTCTGTTACTGCCAAATATCCATATCAATACTGTCAATAATTGAGCTGAAAGTAGGAGAAAAATATTGGACTAGGAAAACTACTTGAATAATATCTTTTTAGGTTTAGGTCTAGAAATATATTAGGTGGCCCAGAATATATCAATGAAATATTATGGGGAGTGTAATACAATGCTATGATCTTAACTAAGCTATTCAATCCTTATTTCATTGTTCTGCCACTGAAGTAAACTTAAGTACATTAAACTAATTCCTATCAAGAAGGTGTCAGAATGTGAATATCCTCGCTGTCCTGATTTTGTGATAATCAGCGTAGGCTAAACATTTGCTATATTAGAAACCATGCATGTGTCCCCAGACCTAGTTTTTCTCCCTAGGTCTGATTTTTAGAATGCTGGTGATAAAATAAGGCTGGTTTATTATGTAACCATCCTGTATGGGAAAAGACTATAACTTTGGGTATCTTTGGTCAAACTTAAGAGATATAGCAGGAGGATGGATGTAGCTTGGGTGGTTGGGTGTCCATCTCCCTTATGGAGGGAACTGTGTTTGAACCCTGGGAATTTCCCAGTAAAAATAAAAAAAGAAAAACATAGAATGCATGTGGGCCACCAGGCCCCATGAGCAGATGCGCTGCCAGGACCCGCGAATGGGTAAGCTGCTAGGCCCCACGAGCCACGCAGCAAGATAATGACATAACAGGAGAGTGACACAAGGGAGAGCCAAGATAAGATGCACCAAAAAACCAGGAACTAAGGTGGCACAGGCGGTAGTAGCATGCCACTCTCCCACATAGGAGGTTCCGAGGGTAGAATCCCAGTGAAGACAGGAGGAGAAGGATGAGAAGAGAGGGCTGGAAATGGACACAGAGAGTTGCCCAGCAAATGGACACAGAAACAGCAAAAACTTGAGGGGGGGCAGTGTTTAAAAATGGATAAAAGTAAATAAATAAATAAATCCTTTAAAAAATTGTATAGGGGAGGAAGATACGGACTATAGTTAGTAGTAATACTTTGGCAAGCTCTTTCACGATTTGTTAACAGATGTTTCACAACAATGTAGGGTGTTTGTAGGGGGGTGATGTGTGGGAGCCCTGCATGATGTTATACATGTTTGTTTTGTAAGTTCACAATGTTTACTGAACACTTATAGTTTATGTATGTTCATGTATGAATGACATACTTCAATAAATAAAAAAAATTTTTAAAAAGGTGTCAGAATGATTCTTCTAGAATGTCCATCCTCTTAAAACAGATTTTTCAATGTGAATGTCAAGAACAAGTCATTGTAAAGATCTCATGACATAGTATATATAAAAAACATTTTGTTCATGCTAAAGCAAAAGATGCTATCATCATTTCAGTTTGAATCATCTTAACACCATTTTCAGAATGGATTCTGAGTTGTTATAAAATGAAAAGTGCATTCACAGTAGTTATAAGAACTTAGACAAAAGTCAATGTGTCCAAATAAAATTTCCTATAAAATTAGGGATAAATAATCAGGAATATAATGAGGATTATATTACATAATTGCATTAACTTATCTAGGAAAATGACTAGCACATATAATATATTTAATTGCAAAGTGTTTCGTTCTCCACTCTCCCTTCAAAAAATCAGAACTAAATTCTCCTTTCACAAATGAGAAACTGTGTCCCATCCATTATTTTTTTTAAAGATTTACTTATTTATTTATTTCTCCCTACCCCCTCGTTGCCTGCATTTTCTGTGTCTGCTCATTGTGTGCTGGTCTTCCCCCTGGGGGGCACCGGGAACTGAATCTGGGACCTCTGTTGTGAGAGGGAGGCACCCAACCACCTGAGCCACCTCCTTTCCCCACCCTGCTGCGTCTCTCTTTATGCTTTCCTCGTGTCTCTTGTTGCATCATCTTGCTGTGCCAGCCAGCCGCAACTACCCCTCACATCGGCTCACTGTCCTGAATATCTTCTCCAGAAGTTACTGGGACAAAACCCAGGACCTCTCATGTGGTAGGTGGGAGCCACATCCGCTTCCCCAATCCATTATTAAGTTCCAGTTTCTCAAATGCTTTGATTCATTTGGAGACAATGTCTTTTCTATTCTGCATTAACTACCTAAGGTTTAATAAGAGGGCCTAAGCCCTGAAGATGAAATAAACAAACTGACTATGAGTAACCTAGTAAATATTCCCTGTTATTATAGCCACACAATGATGCATCATATGGATTTGAAATTTTACCATCCTGAATTGTTTTTAACAAAATATAGCTTTCATTGTGTAATGAAACTCTACTAGACTATAACAGCTTCTGATTATCTCAGCTCTCAGCAGTGCTTGACACATAATACATAGTAAATGTGAGATGAATGAATAAATGAAGGAATGAATGAAATACAGTTCCAACAGTATTTGAAAATACCTTTTTCTAGGAAGATAAATCAATTTGTTTAATTTGATCTGGGATTTGTGAAGATTAAGTATGTAATTCAGTGCACTTCCCTTAAGGACAATTAACACATTATTAATATAAGATTCAGAATACCAGTGATGACCAGGCCATCATTTGAATTTAGACCACAACTATTTAAATGTATAGTCAACTCCTGTGGTATGGTTCCAGGTAATAAATTCATACATTCAGAAGACTGATGACAGATATATTTGCAAAAGGTGTTAAAAAGAAAATTGTTTGATCAAGGTTTTCAACAGTACTTTTTAAAAAGTGGCAGAAATAGGTTGCCTTATAATCTTCAAATTCAACATCAAATGCTTGCTAGAGAAATGTATTTTCTGTGCTAATAAGTAATGAAATGTTAAGATTAATTTAATATTTCCCAAGATCATCTTCTTCAAAATCTTCAGTCTCTACTTGCTCCTGGCTGCCAAACCTGTTCCAACCCCCGGGAAGATCAGTACAGCACCCAAGTCTTCAATAATGGCTTGACTGGGATTCTGCCCACCAAGGTTTTCACTATCACTTGCTCAGATGTTAGCCTCTCCTTCACAGGACAAAGTGGCTTGCCTCAGGTGTACAATCAACCAATGACAAGACTTGCATGAGGAATCCCATCATGCCTTTTAGACAAATTGAATCATATACTCCAACAAAAGATATGTTCTTAATCTTAATCCACATTTCTGTGGGTTTGAACCCATTTGTAAATAGTACATTTTGTAGATAGTATTAGTTAAGGTGTGGCTTAATTGAATCAGAGTGGATTTTAATCTATATAACTGAAGGCCTTAAAAATGAGGAAATTCAGATGTAGTTAGAGATGTCAGAAGACATAGAAGTGAAAAGTCAGATAAAGCTACAAGAGGAGATGTAGGAGACATATCGCCACGTGACAGAGGGAGCAATGCAAGGCCAGGAACTCCAAAGAATGTGGCAAGACAGCACCAGAACACTGACGACTCCAGGAAAAAAAGCATGGTTTATAAAGACCTTGGTTTTGGACCTCTAACCTCCAAAGTATGAGCCAAAAAACCCAGTTGCTTTTGTTACTGAGCAGTGAGCTAGTTGCCCAATGTAAACAGAAGTCAATGTGGTGACACCTGGATTTTAAGAAAAGAAAGAATTTTATTATAGGGTAGCCAAGCAAGGAGACAGGAGGAAAGTTCAAATCTGTCTCCTTGAGTCAAAAGGACTTAAGGTTTTTATGGGATTCAAACAAAGGGAAGTGGAGATAGGACATTATTTAAATTGGCATATAGTGATTGGTTATGTTTGGTTATAGTTAATAGGGTGTGTGCAAGCACAGACCTGAGAAACCCTTGAAAACTGATAAAAGCTAGCTGGGGTAAGCAGAAACTGTAAATGAGGAGCAAGTTTCTGGTTATAGCAATGCTACAGTTCACTCAGTTAACATAAGATAACAGCTACAATGACACATAAAAGAATAGAGATGGGCTGTAAATGAGAAGCAAGGAAAGCACCTGGTTACAGCAGTATTATAAATCACTCAGTTAACATAAGGTAAAAACTGCAAAACAAGTAAAAGAAATAAGCTAAAATAACAACTACAGTTATGAGTAAAATAGCTATAGTCAGTGGTTACACTTAAATCAACCTTTTGTATCATATTTATTATAGCATTCCAGGCAAATTTAGACAGTCCTATTAGCCTTAGTCACCAGCAGAAACCCATACTTCAGATCACCTATGACAAATAGTGACGTACATTTTTCAGTCTAAGTCCATCTCCCACCCCTTCCCTGCCCTCCAAGCCGTCAAGCCTTCCCACTCCGCCCACTATTAACAACAACTTCTAAATTTCTATTTTAATCATTCCCAATCTTCCTCCTTGTTTTGACTGGAAGTTAGTTGTTCTCTGCAGTTTCTTTTGTTTTGTTTTGTTTAACTTCCACTCTCCACTCTTGGGGTTTTAAGTACATGGATAAATAGCATCATTTTTCTCCACCTGAGTTTGTAGACAACTGAGAGATGGACACAGGGTTAGGCAGGTGGAGAGCCTCAAGTATGCTAAGTAAGGGAATTGCTAATATCAGACTAACTAAGCCACAGACAGGGCTGAGCATCTGTAGGCTTCCTCTTTCTCCTACAGGAGAGAAACGGTCCCAAAAAGCTCAATTGTTCATGAAAGGAACACATGTTGTCTGCAGACAAGAAGAAGAGAACAGGCTAAGCAAACATAACCAGCTTCTTCTCCAGAGCTGCTAAACTCTCCAGTCAGATAATGTCACCTTATTATCTACTTCCTATTGCTATCCACATTCTCGTGTGCAGTTGCTTTCCTCCTTGTTAAGGTTAACACCCTTTCAAGTTCCTTTAACTCATTTATCTCCCCTTCCCTCTCACATACTCAACTAGCAAAAAACTAACCGGGTAAAATCCAAATATCTACTCTGGGCCTACATCTGAGCTGGGGAATACTGATGGAGAAAGATCACACAGCAGTGCTGATGGGACTCATATCAATTATATAGCAACAAATTCAAGTGAGCACTGAGCACTCCCCGACAACCCCATTGTGGGATAAGATTCCTGTTGTTTTCTTCCATATGGAGGGTCATTCTATTAACTTTATATTCTAGCTCTCTATACCCCAGACTTGCTCTTCCCAGAAGAAAAGAAGCAACCATTCTGATTGGTTATTTTGGAATAAGGACCTGCACAGAAGGCAACTCTCATTTCAGAGCCAGATTACTCTCAGGAAGCAAGATTCTCATTGACTCCTCAAAAGTTTATTTCACACAAGCAAGAATGACACTGTGAAGAGGGAGTAAGTTCATGAGTATGGTAAAATCATTACACAGGAAATTGCTAATCTAGTGCATTGGTAGGTAATCTTGTGAAATAGAGAGAGTAGAATTTGGGAAAGAAAATAACACCAGAAATGGAGGTTTTGGATTGGGCCCAATCATATGAATTTTTAAACTTGGAATGCACCTATGATATATGCAAAAGTTTTGTTTTTGTTATTGCTTGTTTGCTTACTTTATTATTGAGGATCTCAAGTGTACAACTGAATGAGTTTTGATGAATATATATACCCTTGTAACCAACACTGTACCCAAGATATAGAGCATTTCCATGACCCAGAAAGTTCCCTTTTACCCCCTAGTCAATCCTCAGCTTCCATAGATAGCCAATTCCTTGATTATTTTAATAGTAGATTAGTTGTGCTTGTTATTGAACTTCATATAAATGGACTCAAACAGTATACACTCTTTTGCATTTGGTATCTTTTGTTCACATATTGTTTTTTAATTTGTCTATGCTGTTGTGTGTAACAACAGTTTATTCCTTTTAATGCTGAGAAGTATTTCATATTTTGAACAAACTATGACTTGCAATTAAAATTCCTTTTCTTAGATATTTGATAGTTCCCAGTTTTTGGCAACAAAATGCTGTAAGTATTCTCTAAAGATTCTTTTTACGAACATGTTTTCAGTTCTTTAACACGTGTCAGTTCAAGTTTGTACATTTTTAATTAGCTTTTTCTTTATAATGTTGATAGTGGTTATTGTATATATTCTGATAGAAGTCATTTGTTAGATCTAGCTAGTTAGCTATCATCTCCTAATTTTTCCTCCCTGCATTCAGCTTGCTTCCTCACATTTTTAATGTCATTTCATGAAAAGTTGCTAATTTTGATCCAGTCCAATCATTTTCTTTTCTATTATAGCTAATGCTTTATGTGTCCTTCCACAAAAATATTTGCCTACCACAAGTTTGGCAAAGTATTCACCTATGGTTTCTTCTAGAATATTTGTAGATTTCACTTTTATCTTTAAATATAAGCTCCATCTAAAAAAATTTTAGTGTATACTATAAGGTTTGAGTTTAGATATATTTGGTACCATCTAAAAAGCCAATTGTTTGTGCACCATTTGTTGAAAAGATTCATTTTTTCATTTAGTTGTTTTGGTTGAAAATCAATTGAACATGTAAGTGTCAGTATATTTCAGAACTCTCCAATCTGGTCCATTGATCTGTTTATCTATCCCTATGGAAATGCCATCCCAGTTTGATTACATTGCATCTTGAAATCAGATAGTGTAAATCCTCCCAATTAATTATTTCACATGATTGATACGGCAAGTTCAAATCCTTTGCATTTCCATATAAATATTAGGATTAGCTTGTCAATATATATTACAAAGACTGATGGAATTTAGATTGGGATTACATTGAATTTACATATCAATTTGAGTATAAATTACATCTTAACCATAATGAATCTTCTAATTCACGGATATGAACATGGTGTATTTCTCCATTGTTTTAGGTCTTCTTTAATTTTTCTTAGCTATATGTTAGAGTTTTTAATGTACAGATCTTGGATGCCATTTGTTAAATTTATTCCCTAATTTTTTTAGGTTTTCTTGATGTTATTGTAAATGAGAGATTTATATTTTAATTTCATTTTTCAATTGTTTATACTTAGTATATAGAAATATTATTAATTTTGTACATTAACCTTGTATATTATGAACTTCCTAAATTTTGTATTCTAGTAGTGTTTCTGTAACTTACATAGGAGTTTATTTGGAAACAATTATATTAACTGTGAAAAAAGAAAGTCATACTTCATTTCAATCCTTTTTCCTGATTAGTAATTTGTATCTCACTTCCTTTTTTTGCTGATCAATCTGGCAAATTTATCAACCTTTACAAAAAAATCAGATTTTGTCTTTAAAAATTGTCTACTGTTCTTAGGTTTTCTATTTCATTGATTTCTGCTCATATCTTTATTCTTAAACCCTTGTCTATTTCCTCTGGGGTTTTGTTGCCCTTCTTTTTTTTAGCATCTAAAATTAGAAAAAAATATTGCTTTAGTCTTTTCTTCTCTTTTGATATAGACATTTGAAAGAATAGAATTCTAATAACATTAGATGAATCCACTTAATTTTATTATGTAGTGTTTTCATAATCATTCCTTGAAAATATTTCCTACTTTTTGGTGCTCTTTTCTATCCATTGTTTATTTAATAATATAGTGTATTATTTCATTTCCAAATAATTGGGTATTTTCCAGATAATTTGTTGTTATTGATTTCTAATTTAACTCAATTGTGATTTTTCGATGGGAGTTGTAAGATTTTTTTTAAATTAGGGAAGTTATGGGTTTACATAACAATCATGCATAATATACAGGTCTCCATATACCACCCTATTATTAACACCTTGCATTGGTGTGGAAATTTTGTTACAATTGATGAAAGCACATTTTTATAATTGTGCTATTGATTACAGTTCATGGTTTAGCTTAGGTTTCACTGTTTAAATTATGGAACGCTTCACGAATTTGTGTGTCATCTGTGCATGGGGCCATGCTAATCATCTCTGTATCATTACAATTTTAATATATGTGCTGCCAAAGCGAGCACTGAGTTGTAAGATTTTAATCTTTGAATTAGTTAGATGTATTTTATGACCCAGCAGATGGTCTGTCTTGGTGAATATTTCATGTGCACTTGAAAAGTTTGTGTATTCTGCACTGCAAGTGGTAGTATTCTAGAAATGTCAATTATATCAAAGTGTTTCATAGGTGTTCAGATTTTCTAAATCTTTTTTGAAAAAAAGATTTTTTTAATCAACCTTCACCTGAGACACAAGAGTCCTATATCCAAATGACTACTCCACATCTCCATTAAGTGACTAAAAGACATCACAGACTTGAAATTCTGCCCAAATATACCCTTCCAATATTTCAGTAAATTGTACCAGCCTATATCCCTTTTCCCATTGCTCAAGTGAAAACTCTACAAGTAATTATTTTTCTCCTTATCTCATATACTACATACAACACATCAATGGGCCCCCTCATTTCTACCTTCGAATATAATAAATCTGACCACTTATTGCCATCTCTACTGATAAAACTTCAGTCCATGTTATCTTTCACTGACTGTTCCCTCTATCCCCTACTCCCCTCACCCTTGTCCCTCTTCACACTTGTATAGCTTCACATCCCAGCCATCAAAGAGGAGCCAGAAGGATCTTGCTACACTTTCACAGGCATCCAATTGTAACCAGAATAAAATGTGACTCCATATCATGGCCCACAATGCCCTGTATTTTTCTACAACTTGTGTCAAACCACTCTTCCCCTGCTTCATAATTCTCTAGCCAGAGTAGCTTATGTTTTACCCTTAATATGTGTGGTTGAGGGTTTTGCACTTTCTGTTTTTTCTACTTGAAACAGTCTTGTTCCAGTTTATATGATGCTGTCATAGACACCTCTTCCTCACTATTAAAAATTACATAATTCTGCCATTTTTATCATAAATGACAGCACCTCAGAGGGCTTTCTCAGATTTTCCAAGGTGATGTATTACCCATAGTCACTTCCTCCCACATTATGCTACACTGTCTTCCTAATGGTACCTTTTATTTGAACTTATTTATTTGTTTTTATTACTTCCCCTAACTCCTGGAATCTAATATTATAAGGGCAGGAAAAAGATAAACCATTTTGAATACTGCTGCTCTTTCCCCTCTCTTCGTACAGGGCCTGACACATAGTAACAATCCAATAAATATTTATTTATTGGTAAATTGATTTCATCTCTCTGAGTTTAGAAAGGATATCCAAGCATTTAGCCTGATTATCAATGGTAAATATTTACCGACTGTTACTAGGTATATGCTTTGCTCACAGGAGTCTGTCGAGAGGAAGATTCCTATAAATCACCCACTGGTTTAAAACCCCTTAACTTTTTTCTGTTTAACCTAAATCCTGCCACTGTATTCTAAATAAGGTCCTTCTGTCTCTTATCAGCATGTGAAAAACAGCTGGTCGCCTCTCTCTATCTGATCTGTCATTCAAAGACCATCATGAGGTCATGCCTCTTTCTCCATTCCAGGCTAAATAATTCTGCCATTTTTAACATTTCCTGAGGTTTTGACTACCTACCCCTTAAATCTCTTCCAGATTTCTCTGTTTGTAGCCCCTTCCAAAAGAACTTTCTGCCACAATGAAAATGCTCTATAACTGTGCTGTTGAATTCAGCAACCAGAAGCTACAAGTGGTTAATGAGCAGTTGAAATGTGAGGAATCGAAGAACTGAATTTTAAGCTTTTATTTAATTTTAATTATTGAAATTTAAATATTCACTTGTGGCTAATGGCTACCAAATTAGCACAGATATATGGGAAGCTGTTGAAGATTCTATATACTTCTAGAAAGAAGCACTATTTGGGAACCCATATAAAATATCAAACAGGATATTATAATTCATGTTTGTGGTGAAAAAGTCCAACAAAAAATTAAAAAAAGTTTTGAATTGAGGTTGTCTTACAGTTACCTTAGAATATCAAATTGAAGTTAGAGTATTAGTTAGTCAAACAATAATCTTTTTTGTATACAGAATAAGCTGACATTAAAAATTCTGATTTATAATATGGCAGATTTACTGCCACAGCTTCTATGATTTTCCTCACGTATGGCATCTTTTCTGATGGAAGGAAATCTATTACAAATATATGAATATATTTGACTTTCCTAATTTTTAAGGCAAATGCCTTTTAAACTAGATTTTCCTCAGATACCATTTAATGATGCTGTTTTTAAACTTCTTAACACCAATGACACCCCTCGATGCTATACTTATTTTCAGATTTCAAGGTGAGGAAAGGATATTAATTAGAGACAGCTGGAAGCATTTAAAAGTCAGTCTCACATTTCTGGGTCATGGTTCGATCATGATATCCTGTGTGCTTACTATTTGAAATAACTGTGTTCATTAAAGTAGTAAGCAGGAGCTGTGTTAAATTTAGATATCAAACACATTTTCCTTTCCAAATTCTTATGTTATCAATCTCTGATGAAGTATGCTGCCATCTCTGAGAGGAAAATGAATGTTCGTCATTTATTTTATTTATTTATTGCAAATGAGAAATGTCTTGATTTAAGAAGTTCATGTCTTTTTGATAGCTTACTTAATTGATCTCTGCTTAATAGGCAGGCCCCAAAACTCATTTATCTTGAGTAAATTAGATATGAAGTATAAAGCCAATGTCTTTTGTATTGAAGTTTAAGCACTGCTGCTAGTGACAAAGCGTGCCTATAAATTTCTACATCATTTCTTCTAATATTTCAGTTTCTATTTAAGAAAGGAATTTAAAAAAATCTCAAGGCAGGAAAAGACTTCCAGATGTCATCTGTCTTAAATATTCCTTATGCATGAAAACATACCATATAGTGTGCAGAATGTAGAGAATGATGTACCATTCTATTTTAGGATATTTGGAGTATACCATCTCAAAAACTGTTTTTTTCTTCTCTTCTCTTCTTTGTGGAATCTAGCTGTTTTTCCATCAATATGGCAAGAGTATAGATTTTATTTTAATTAGTAGCAAAGGAGATAAGGGTCCAATAGTGTTGAAATATGTTTTTGATTGACCACCCCTGCTTTGGAATATTAATGAGCCAGGAGCCATGCTTTTTACAACCATTACTCTTTCAATTTCTCTCTCAATTTCTCTCTCCCCCACCTCTTCTCCACTCCTAGTCTCTGTTTCTCTCTCTCACACACACAGTGTGGATGTCTGCCTTAAAATAAAATCAGTCTACCAACATTATACAATATCTACTATGCTGAAATTTTAATGGTATGGAAATACATAAAAGTTTAGTAAAATAAACATGCATTATGGTTTTTGTAAGGTAGGAGTCTTCATACAAGCAGGATATCCCCAGGACAGAAGGTTGGGTAGCTCAAAATATACAACTTTCATTAGCACAAGGACTAATGAAAATTGTGACTTCAATAATCATAAAATATGAGATACTTTTCATCCCCCTTCTTTAAAGATGCATGCAAATGCTAAGTTTCATGTGCTGTGATGATTCGTTTGCATGCAAATGACTATGCCCACCACTGTTAAAGCTGGACTTAAGAGATTTATTAGAAAGTTTTCCCCAAGAAAGTTCCAAATTTAATTAAATGAAATCCATTGGGAAGCATGCCAAAAAATATTGCAGAAGAAGGGAGCAGCTTGTGATATATGTTGTCAATGAGGCAAAGAAAGAACCACTAATTCAGTATATTCACCATATATATATACATATTTTATATATATATATAATTTCATAAATATATTAAAGGGCCTCAACCTGAGAACTGAAAATTCACAAATTCCTGCATCTTTTGAGATGTGCCAAAGGTCTTTGTTTTATCCTGCTACTCAAAACACACACACTCACACACACAGATACAGCAACATCTTCATCTACAAAGTCTTGTCTTGCTGTAGTTCTTAAACCTTTGTGAGTCATATAATTCTTTCATTTGGATCCTATTTTGTATATAGTTCTAACGGTTTTATACCTTCCCTGAATTTTCACCAGGGACCTCTCTTTATAAAGGTACAGACTGCGGGTCTCTTCAAGTTTTCTACTATATCTGATACTCAACAAAGGATTATTGAGCTGAAATTTTAAATCTCTTGAATAAATCAAACTAATGCATTTACCACCAAACAATTTTAAACTGAAGTGGTCTTAGGGGCAGAAAACTCAAGAAAGTTTTTTATTGCTTCTCTTTATTTTGCAAATTTTATTGTATAATATTTTGTTTCCATATTATCAGTCTCAATGAAGTATTTAAGTGAAGCATAATGCTAGACCTCACATCATGTTTACATTTAATTGAGCATAAACCATTGGTAAGTTTCCATCTTAAGAAATGAATTGAAAAAATAGTAACCACGAGCTAGTAAAATCCAGTGCAACATTTAAACCACCCTCCCAGGAGAGTTATCTGTTTCTTAAAATTTAGAACGACTTTAATTCTTCAGTAGTCTTGCCAAAGTTTTGTTGTTCTTATTTGTCTTTTCAAGGAACCAACTTTTGGCTTTGTTGACCTACTGTATTGTATTTTTGCTTTCTATTTCATTAATTTCTACTAAAAATAGGTCACTCCTAGTTTTCTATGTTTATTGTGACTTTTTTTCTAACTTCTTAAGGTGGAAATTCTGTTTTTTAATTTTCAGACTATTTTCCCTTATTCATTCTTTTACTTTGTCACATTTGCAAGTAATACTCTATTTTTAGTTTCTAAGTGATAATACTAGAAATTTTAGCATGCATACTTTATATGGTCCACAACTAATGTTTAGTTTTAACTTTCATTTCAAAACACAAAGACTGTTGAATGTACTTTCCTCAACCATCTCCTGACTTACTTATTGATGGTGTCCATTATTTTATTTCTATCTTGATGTTTTTCTTACTTTAACTCCTCAAATTATTATTTTTGTTGATGTTAATATTCTGTAGTTAGTGTTTAGAGTTATTCAAACATTTACTACTTCCTTTAATGACTATTCCTTCTTGTATCTCAGCCCTTCCTTCTGGAAGGATGTTATTTATTCCTGAACTATGAAATTTAGAAGTTTCTTTTCCTGGGGTTTTGTTGATTGCATTTTAGTGGAGATAGAAATGCCAAAGTCAAGCAAGAAACCACAAATTTAAATGTGGAGTTTCGAAGACAGGTTGGATTTCCTTTTGTAGTATCATACAATTTTTAATGCACAGCATTATTTAAAGATTTAATCTGTCTCATCATTTTATAGGTACAAAGCTCAGGTAAAATGTCAGTCTTGTAGATAAATATCAGATGCTCAGCCTGGTGAATAAAATATAGTTTCTTGTTAGTTTAGTCTCCAAATTAGATAAGTTTTGTTTCTTTATTTTAGATAGAGAGTTCAAAATGAGAATAGAAAATCAAGATCTGATATTAGGTAAAATTAGGTGGACCAGTAAAATAATACCAGGGAAAATAAAATGATGAGGCAAATGAAGAGGTTGGAGTATAGCTAGTACAGTGTAGTAGACAGTCCAAGGAGGCAGGGTTGCAAGTAGATGCTCATCAGAGCCAAAAATAGGTGAAAAGTCGAGGAGAAACAGAATATTTAAAAGAAAACAAGAACTATTTCATTTTGGAACAAAGAAACCATTGGCAGCCTTTGAGAGAACAATTTCAGGAGAGTGGGGATGATAGAAGCCAGATGGCAGAAGGCTAAGGCAGTAGGGGATAGGGAGGAAATAAAGGCATCAGTCCTTGGAGGGGGTGGGCGGATAAAAAACAGATAGCATTTATCAAGATCAAATGAAAGTTTTTTTGGGTTTTTCTTTTGTGTTTGTAACGTAGTAAAAGTGATAGCATAGTAGAAAGGAGGGAGTTGTTGTGACAGTCTTCAGATGATGGATATAAAGGATCACATTCTTAATGGATGAGTTATTTGTTTATTTCTCAATCTCTCCCTCAATATACAGTGAGCTCCTGGAGGACAAAGATGGATCCTGTCTCATATTTGTGTTCTCAGGACTTATCTCAGGACCTTTTATTTAGTGGGAATAGCAAATGTATCTGTTGAAATGAATTGGATTAGAATGTGAAGGTTCAAAATCAGGAATCTGGTTTAATGTTAGGAGTGCAGAAGAAATATCAGACTATGGTTTGGGTAAAGTCCAATGAAATAATACGAGTCTGAGTTGACATAGACCTGGGATGTTGAGCCAAGTGTTTATTTATCAGGGAATAGTCACACAAGGAGTCTCAGAATTGAGGTTAAAAATGTAGCAAGGGTCACTGGATGCTTTTGGGGCAGGGAGAAGGAAAAGCAGTTGTAATACAGGGGCTTTTTCGGGTCTGGGGAATTATCCTGAGCGACATTACAATGACAGATATAGCCCATTTTACATCAGCATATAACATGCAGAACTGTGTGGGAGAGAGTGTGGGCTACACACTCCATGCTTAGTGGCAAAGCCCCAGGATGTATATATCCATTGCAGGTGATGTGCCACACTAATGGAAAATGTTTACGTGGGAGGTTATGGGAGGCTTGGGAGGTGGGAAACATGGGAATCCCTGTAATTTTTGTGTAACATTTATGTAATCTAAGCATCTTTTAAAATTAAAAAAAATGTAGCAAGGACCAAGGTTTCCAACAATAATCTAGACAATAGATAGGAGGGATCCCACAAGAGATACATTAAGTAAGTCTTCACTATCAGGAACTTTTTATACCCTTTTTCTGCACTGGAGTCAATTCCCACACAGGAACAGACAAGGCCCAGAGAAAAGAACAGGAAGAAGATATACTTCTCTGGAAGTAGATTTCAAAGAAAGAAAGAAAAGTACACTCAAAATTGGTATTTAATAGAAGAAAAATGTTGGTTGGAGGGCAGTTTATGCATGGTAGTCATCTCTCAGAGATCAGGAAGCCATAGAATACAAATATAAAATGAGGCAGTAGCTATAGGTAGAACTTCATTTTTTATAAGGCTGTAGAGAAAAGATGAGGTGATAAGTTTAGAGAAAAGTCTGCCAAGTTGAAAATGAGTAAAAATGCTAACCTCGTATCAGACCACTTAAATCTTGAGGAAGTAACATATTGGATCGTCTGTGAAAGAGAGGTCAAAGGAGAACGATGAGATTTAAGATGACAGGGTAGAGTTGATCTTGTACTATGAACTTCATGAAGAACCAGATCTTCTACCAGAAATCAACAAAGTGAACAACAAAGAAAAATTTGAAGTTTGCCCACCATTAAAAATTATAGAGGAGTTCTTTTGCATCATGTACATGCAGTGGGTTAGAGCTGTAGTGTTTAGTGTTTGCCTAGTTTAGGAGAAATGGACAAAGTAGGCAGTGAAGATGATCTAAGGAGGGGATTGTTTTGACAAGCAAGTTTAATTATTAATATAAAATTATATGCAGATATATTCATAATAAAATATATATAATCATACAAATAACTAGTGAAATGTATATACTTTTCATTAGCTAGTGTGGTGCAGTCATTTGCAACACATTTTGCTTTTTGTCTTGTAAAGTTCTCATTTAAAGGGCTTCAAGGCATTGATCTTTAGTTATCTGGACCTCTGGGCCCTGTGTTTCTCAAGATGCTGCTGCACAAAGTGAAACAAAACAAGCAAGCAGCATGCTTTTATACTGTTACTTTACAAGATTTTTTCATTGAGACAAAGGGCCACATTGACACCAGTTTTCTTCTTGAATCACAAAAATATCCTCTGTTTACAAACTTCCAAATTTATTTGTGCCAGGTTTGTGCTTCAAAGTTACATTTTTCCCACTTACTTTATTTGAAATTAAAATGATTATTCCCCCTTCAAAAATGTTTTATTTTCTACTTAACGTTATTTTAATGGCCCACATTTAAGCTGGTTGGCCTCATTTCTCTTAATGACATTTTAATACTTTACTGGATTTTAAAGAAAATAAATCTTGGGTTATGTTTTCTATATCCTGGTAGCATATGTAATTAATGCCTAAATATCTCTACTCGATAAGGTTCTTAAGAAATTTGAGTTCTAGACACTTTGAAAGCACCAAACCAGCTTCATAACAAAGTTCTAAAGAAATCTATGGAGCTATTCACATCCCTCCATTTACATCTTATTGGGAAATCATAATTTGACTGAGTCAACTGGCTCACAATATTCCACTCTATTGCTTCTCTTGCCACAATTTGACTGGTTTCAACATTCATGATGATAACTCTCCAGCCAGCTTTGACCTCTCCATGCTCAAAGCTTCTCCTCTCCTGGTCCAGTCAACCATCACAATAATTGCGCCCTGAACTGTACTGCTCCTGGGACCCTGAAGTCTGAAATTCCCTCCAATTATGTTTGTTCTCTTCTTCTCCTCCTTAATTTATAGCAAGGATTGGCACATTTTTTCCATTGAAAACATAGATAGTGGAAATTTTAGGGTTTGTGACCACACAGTTACTGTGTTAAACTCTGCATTATAGTGTTAAAGCATCAATAGGTAGTTTGTAAACAACTAATAATGGTGATGTTTCAATAAAACTTTATTTGCAAAAATAGGTAGTAGGCCGGATTTGTTCTATGGCTGTAGTTTGTTGTTCCCTGACATAACAATTACAGAAATACTTCCACTTTAAGATCTTTAGTCCCTATACCCCTTGCTATTCTTCCAATCTATCAGTCCATTCTTGGTTTGCATGCATTTTATAAGCATTGTCAGTAGACTGTTCTCTCTCTGGACTCTCAATTCAATCATCACTTGATATTCTTCCTTACCTGCACTGTCAATCCCAAATCATGGCATTTCTCTGTTCAGACACCCCACATTGTCAAGTGCTTATTATTGAGAGCATTGGAAACTTGTTCTCTTTCAAATGCCTGATCAACATAATTGTTCCCTCATTAACTACCTATACCAGACTTCTTGAAAGTGTCATCTACAATTTTCATTTCCTTAATTTTCATTAGCTCTGCATCTGCCAAACTCAAAATTTTACCATTATTAAGTACTTTTAAAAATGTCACTTGTGACCTCCTGATTATCAATTCTAATTCCTCTTTTTCAGACTTCATTTATTTCTTGTTTCAAATGCTGGAGAAATATTACTCACCACTCGCTCTGTATGAACTCTCCTTCCTTGACTTTCTGCAGGATCATTTGTTCTGCCTTTTCCCTACTTCTCACGGTCTCTTTTATTCTTCCATTACACCTTAATGTGGTTGTCATTAATTGCTACCTAAATGTTATTGTCCTTCAGAGATTCATTATTAACTTTTTTTTTTCACTTGACAAGACATTTCTGAGTTTACTCCCATCTAATTCTACCACTACTGTAGCACTTTTGTTATTAATTACTCCCAAATCTTTAATGTCTACTTCAACTCCTCAGTCCTCTCATGGTAAAAACATGTCTCTCCTTTTTTGTTTTCCCATTTCAGTTAAGGAAAACAAACTGAAGCTATCAATATTAGTGGCTATCTGTCAATCACTCTACACACATGGTTAGAAAATACCATGAAGTCAACTCCCTCTATGTTTTCATATTTGTAGCCTCTTCTCAAATCTCACTGCCTTGCCTCCTTTAAGCAAAATAACTAACATGAGGTAATTGTTATGAGTCAAACCACCTGCTGTGTGTTAACTCACATACCTCAGTTAATCCTCACTGTAACACAACCTGGGGATTTGGATATTTCTATTACATTTGTACGCAAGGATGCGGTGCTTAATGAGACTAAGAAGCTTGCCCAAGGTCCCTTAGTAAATAAGTTGCATTCTCTATCTCCTAAGCCTTAGTTTTTTCCCACTACAACAAGCTCTTATCACATGTAACCTAGAAAATAGATTTATTTAAAAAAAAAAAAAACTTTTACTATTAAAAAATACTAAAATTTGGGATAAATAGGAATATGATAAACTATCCCCAAAGCATGATTACATTTAACTGGAATATATCTTTTCTGCTTTCTAGTTTTCATTTTCATTTTTTTTTTCTTTCTTCTTTCTTTCCCTTTCCTTCTCTTTACTTTCCTTTCCTTCCCTTTGCTTTCCTTTCCTTCCCTTTCTTTTCCCTTCCTTCCTTCTTTCCTTTCTTTGTTCTTGCTCTTTCTCTGTCTCTCTTCTTTTGAATAATAACTTTATAACTGTATTTTTCTATCTGGTCCACCCATTCTCCATTTAGTCTTTTATACTAATTCCTGAAATATTACTTTTTCTTTTCTCCACTATATTCAGTGTCTTTCAACTAATTATAGTTGCTCAAATTCTTTTATGCAAATAAGTAAACTCTATATAAATAAATAAAACTTATTTCTATAAAATTCTCAAATTCACAATCAGCATCCTGCAGTTTTTCTCTTCTCCATGCCTCCTTTATCTTCCATTCTGAAGATTCTAAATAATAAAAAACTGTAGTATTTGCTTTTAATCAGAACATGAATTTTCACATATTTCTGTCATGTTAATGTTGATACTTAAATAGATTTCAAGGCCCCCTTTTTCTGTGTTTAATGAATCTTTGTTCATTTTTTTTTTTCAGTACAAATATCATCTCCTTGGTGAAGTGTTCTCTGAGTACTCTACAGGCTTAGCATGTGTAGCATCTTCCCCTCTGTTCCCAGAAGACTTAGTCTGCAATTATAGAATATTCCATATTAAGTCATAGGTATTTGCTATTAGATTTGCTTCCCCTTCTACAATATAGACTCATCCAAAAGAGAGCCTGGTTCTCTTTTCCTGCAAAAATACCATTGTATTCTCAGGAGAATCTGCAAGTTGGGAACTGAACTCTGATGAAGGTTTTGATGAGTTCCCCAAAAGTGGCTACCTTCGGTAGAGACAGAATTTCTTCTTTTTGGTTGCTGAAATCCTTAGTTTTTCCTTGAAGGTTTTCAACTTGTTAGCTGAGACTTTTGTCATTGTTGAATGCAATCTCCTTTGTTGATTGTAGATGTAATCAGCCATAGATGCAAATAGCAGATTAATAATTTAAGTCCATGAAATACCCTCACAGTAACAGTCAGGCCAGTGCTTCCTTGACCAAATAACTGGATAACATAACTTAACCAAGTTGCCATATAGAATTAACCATCACAGTCCACCACTTGTCAACTCTGCATCCATACACATCTCCCTAAACCATACTTAACCTCTAAAGAAAGGCAATAAATGGCATAAAATTAATATAATTTACACCATACAATAAGAGGATAAGAGAGGGAAGAAAACAAGTAAGTTTGCTTTATGCATATATGCAAACATATTCATAATAAAAGAAGGAAGAAATACTCATAACCATTACAGTCCTTGTTTCTGCAAGTGGTTAAGTGGTAGTAGCTTGCATTTATAACCTTCTTGCACTACCCATTCCATATCCCCTTTACCCTCAGCTGGCCATGGCTCTTTGCCTGGTAATGTGACCCAAACTTTCATTCCTGCGGTTTCTTTGCCATTAGTATTTTTGGATTGTATTGTTGTAGTTTTCCATTGACTTAATCACTGGGCATGGCAGTTTAAAAGACACCCTGTGCTCTCCAGTATTCCAGGGATATTCTTCTTCACCTCCCTTGTGTAGTAGAAGTCCTATTTCCCCTCAATAATCAGGGCCAAGTACCTGAACCAGTACATTAATTACATTCTTTACCTTGATTCAAAGACATGAGGAGCCCAAAGCAGCCAAGTGGCAGTCTCAACTTACAGTTCAATGGAATCATTGCTGTGTATTCTGGTGGAGGCACTCTTCCTTTGGGAATTCAAATCTGTAGACCAGCAGAGCATTAGGTCATGGTAACAAGAAGCAACATTTTTCTAGTGCCATCCCCATTTCTACCCCCTTGATCCTGGACTCGTGAACCCCAACAATGGGAGAAACAGCACCGTAGAGTGGAATCTGATTTAGGGCATACACATCTTCCTGGAGAACATTGCCCCAGTCCTACAAGGTATTGTCAACTGGTTGGCATCATAATTGCATTTTCAAAAGGTCGTGCCATCATTTTATCTATCCAGCTACTTCAGGATGATGGGGAACATGGTAAGACCAGTGAATTCCATGAGCATGTGCCCAATCTCACACTTTACTGTCTGTAAAGTGGGTTCTATGGTCAGAAGCAATGCTGTGTGGAATACCATGATGTTGGATAAGACATTCTTTAAACCACAGATAGTAGTTTTGGCAAAAGCATTGAACATAGAAAGGCTAATCCAAATCCAGAGTATATGTCTACTCCAGTAAGAACAAAATGCTTCCCATGCCATGATGGAAGTGGTCCAATGTAATCCACCTGCCACAACGTAGCAGACTGATCACCTTGGGGAATGGTGCCATCTTCGGGACTAAGTGTTGTCCTCTGCTGCTGGCAAATTGGGCACTTAGCAGTGGCTATACCCATATCAGTCTTGGTAATTGGAAGTCCATGCTGTTGAGCCCATGCATAACCTGCCTTCCTACCATTATGGCCACTTTGTTCAGGAGCCCTTTGGGAAAATACAAGAGTGGCTGGGAAAAGAAGCTGACTGGAAACCACAGAACAGGTCATGCTATTCACTTGATTATTAAAATCCTCTTCTGCTAAAGTCACCATCTGGTCAGTATTCACATTGGACACAAATATATTCATGTTTCTTGCCCATTCAAAAAGGTCTATCCACATATTTCTCCTTCAGACCTCTTTGTCACCAATTTTCCAATCATGTACATTCCAAGTCCTTGAGCATCCAGCCAAACCACTGACCACAGCCCATGAATCAGTATACAAGTGCACTTCTGTCAATTCCTCCTTTCAAGAAAAATGAACAACTAGGTACACTGCTTAAACCAGGCCTGAGTTTTCTATTCCTCAGTCAACTGATCATAGGGATCTCCCCATGATGCACATTTCTGTGGGCTGGGAAAGAGAAGGTAATGTGTCAGGAGTGGGGACCATAGGCATTTGGGCCACATCCTGGTGTAACTTACTTCCAGGTGTGCTGGAGCCTGGTCATGCATATACCACTTCCATTTTGTGATGGTGTGCTGCTATGAATGCCCGACTTTATGGCTTGGTAGGCAAGACAACACCCAGTTTGTGATGGTAAACTCAGGTCTCATGGTAACTTGGTGGCCCATGGTTAACATTTAGTCTTTACTAAGGCCCAATAGCAGGCAAAAAGTTATTTTGCAAAGTAAGTTTGGTTATCTGCAGAAGATGGCAGGACTTTGCTTCAAAATCCTAAGGGACTCCACTGTGATTCTCCTATAGAAGCCTACCCAAGGCTTTAACAGCATCTCTACTTGCCACTCACACTTCCAGTACCACTAGATCTGCTGGCTCATATGGCCCAAGTGGCAGAGCCATCTCAATATGTCCCACACTACTGCCTAGAAATTTTACTGAGGTGGAAGTCCCCTGAATTTTTGTTGGATTTATCTTCCACTGTCTGACACTCAGATGCTTTACCAGTAAGTGTAAAGCAGTTACTACTTCTTGCTTACTGGGTCCAATTAGCATGATGACATCAATTTAATAGACCAGTGTAATGTCACATGGAAAAGAAAGGTTATCAAGATCCCTGTGATCTAGATGATGAAATGGGGCTGGTGAGATGATAGTTCCCTGAGGCAAGAGAGCTAAGGTTTATTTCTGGCCTTGTCAGCTGAAGACAAACTTTTTCTGGTGGTCTTTACTATAAGGTATCAAGAGAAAAGTATTTGCCATTTCATTAGCTATATATCAGGTCCCAGAGGATGTGCTGATTTGCTCAAGTAATGATACCATATCTGGAACAGCAACTGCAATAGAGTCACCACCTGCTTAAATTTACAACAATAATGAATAATCCATATTCATCCTCCAAGATTCATTTATTCTCTACACAGGTCAAATATAGAATTGAATGGGAATGTGGTGGAAATCACCACCCCTCAATTTTTCAAGTCTGTGATAATGGCATTAAATCTCTGCAATCCCTCCAAAAATGTGGTATTGCTGTTGCTTTAGTTTTTTGCTAGATAAAGGCAGTTCTAGTGACTTTCACTTGGCCTTTCCTACCATAATAGTTCTGACTCCCCAAGTCGGGAAACCAATGTGGGGATTCTGCCAGTTGCTGTGTATTTCTATTCCAATTATGCATTCTGAAACTGGAAGAATAGCCACAGAATGTGTTCAGGAACCCACTGAACCCACTGTGAGATGGATTTGAGCTAAAATCTACTGATCACCTGATGTTCATAAGTCTCAATTCTGAATGGTGGGCCACAGTAATGTTTGTGTCTCCTGGAATCAGTGTCAGTTCAGCACCAGTGTCTAAAAATCTCCAAAATATCTTATTTTCTTTTCCCCATTGCATAGTCACCTTAGTAAGTAGCCATAGATCCCTTTGAGGAAGGGAGGAAGAATACCAGTATAAATTTTTGGCAGTGTAGCAACTACTCCATGGGGACCTGGCCTTGCCTTCATTCAAGGGGCTTTGTGGCTGTAAACTGTCTAACCTCTGAGAACTGATTAAAAGACTGTGACTCTTGGTTTTTGTGATTCAAGTTAGACTTTTTTTCACCTGACCTAGAACTCTTCTGCTTGCACAGATCAAGTAAGAATCAGACTGTTCATCTAGTTAACTTCCAAGTACCTCATAATCAATTAACCAATGCCTTAGCTCTGCATGTCACACTATTCTGATTACTGTTTTGACTCTACTACCAATTATGGTACCCACAACCATCTTGCCTTTGGCTGTAAATTGCAATACTTGGCTTCTGCCAACCCAGGATCTGACTATCCCCATTGTGGTTAAGGATTCAAGCTCAATGTCAAGAATGGCAACATAGCTCTTCAGAGATGATGGAGTTGCTCTCACAAATTTATCCCTACAGTTTTGATGTGTTATCTGGACATTCCTGGGGTAGGTGAGCAAATATTACATGATAAATCCTCTCTAACATTTCAGTCTCTCTAAGGCTTTGGACCCCCTCTTCTACATTACACCAGGGCAGTTCTGGCATTTCAACTTCAGGTAATGTAGGTTACCCTTTGGTCCATTTCAGCCAACCACCCAAACAAATTCTTAGAGCCTTTCCTAATCTAAGAACTTAAACAATGAATCCAGAATCTATGCTTATTAGGCCCATATCAATAAATTAGGCTTGATCTAATCATTATCCCACACCCTTAACATCTATTCCCACATATATTCCCAATTTTTTGTCTACATAAATTGGAAAATTCATGTTCCTTTTTTTGGTTCACACTTTTTTATGGTTCACACTTTTTACTTCAGACCTGTTGGGACATCTGTCTAGTTTATAGATCTGGAAGAAAAGAGAGGTAGTAGGAGTGGATCATGAAAAGAATTAGCAGTGTCTTGCAAACCAAATACCTAAGGGCATTTCATTACAAATTCATCTGGTGAGACAGGGTTAATCTCTTTTTAAAAAGTTTGAAGACTGTTTGCTCAAGGGAGGCAGGGGGCTGGGTGGCTGAACCCTCAGGGAAGACAATTATAATTTAATCTGGAAAAAAAAAAAAAAACTCAGCAGAATCTAATTTCAATGTCTCAATCATCATCATTACCAGTCCATGTGTTCCCATTCCAATTTTCAGGATACCATTCCTTCCCAATCAATGCCCTCACTTTAATAGCAGACACACTGCAAGGTTGGTAATTCAATTTACATTGTAATTCAGCCATCACACAATGAGCCTCTGGGTCTGATTTTCAGAAATCTCAAGCTTGCAGTTAAAAGAAATGAGTGCCTTTTAAGGCACACATAGAAACTTTCATGTCCTTTTTGTGGCACTTGAACTGGGAATTTGAAGCCCTCAGATCATCCTTTTCTTTACAACTGTATCCATCATATTTCAAAACAAGTCAATATCATTATATTTTTTAATGCCACAAAACTCTGCTAAGGTGTCAAGTACACTGTCACCCAGAGCCTTTACTCTTTTAGGCATCTCAAGTTGGTTAGGGGTTTTGGGAATTGGTTTTCTAATCTGATTATAATATGCACACACACATATACATATTCACACACACAACCAATTTTCTTTATTTGCAGTAGTTATGGTTTGTAAAGATACCATGAACACTGAATTAAGGAATACTGAACCATTGCTTCTAGGGGAAATGTCGATTTAGAATCCTGCAACCCTGTGGTAACAACATTTCATCAACTGAATGATGCATAACCTTATTTTATGCGTGCTTCTGTTTAAAGACACCTCATATCTTTTGTTTCTTTTTGTATTTATATACAACGGCTCTTTAGGAAGTTCTTTGTTTCACCATCTTTTTAATGACTGCCCCCACTAAACTCCATCTAGAAACAATATCATTGCCCACTGAACATTTTAGAGCATCATTTAAACAAAGCCTCTGTACATAAATGTAAACAAGTTTAATCATAAATTGTGGTATACAATGAATTTAAGGGTATATTCTGATAAGTTAATACTGCATATTTTAATACCTAAAACAGGCCCAAAATAGGAAGAGTAGCTAAAAGAACAACAGAGGACATGAAATGGAAAACAAAAAAGACTTCATTTACAAAAAAGAAGATGGGAAACTAGGAAGAAAAAAACAAGGAAGGCTGAGAACAAAGAACAAATATAGCAAGATAGTAAAAGATTTAAACAATGCTATCAAGCACCTTGATATAAATAACATTTAAAGAATATTTCAACTACACTGCAGAATATAAATTAATTTCAAGTGCACAGGAAACTTTCACCAAGATAAACTGTTTTAGTTTACTTAGTTGCTCAAGCAGTCATGCAAAAGGTTGACTTTTAAACAATGGAAATTTATTAACTCACAGTTTTGAGGCTAAAAGAAAGTCCAAATCAAGGCATCATTAAGGTGATGCTTTCTTCCCAAAGACTGGCATACTGAAGCTAGCCACAGGGTGATCCTTGGTCCTTCGCTTGTCATATGACAAGACACATGGTAACATTTCCTAATTTCTACCTTCTCTTCTGGGTTCCATTGAAGTTCATCTTCTGCTGGCTCCCTCTATGGTTTACTCTCTGAATTTCATTCCACTTATAAAGAATTCCAGTAATAGGATTAAAACTCATCCTGATCAGGGTGGGTCACACCTTACCTAAAGTAATCTCACCAAAAGATCCTACTTACACCCACAGGAATGGGTTATGTTTAAGAACATGATATTCTGGGGTACATACAACTTCAAACCACCACAATGAACATCGATAATATGCTGAACAGTGATTGCCTCTGGGAGTGGAACACTGACTGTAAAGGGCTGCAGGACAACTTTCTAGTATATTGAAAATGTTCTATTTCTTGATTGGGGTGTTGATTAACAGGTGAATGACTATAAAATATCTGTTGAACTCACTGAATTGTACACTTAAATCTGGGCATTTTATTGCATGTAAATTCTTCACACACACACACACACACACACACACACACACACACAATGACCATATTGTGACAGTTTTAAGTTCTTTTCTGAATGCGAAACGGAAAAAAAATATGTTTTTGAATTAATCAGTATCTGCAGGTGTGGAGCCTTTTGATTGGACTAGTCAGTGGGGCATGAGCCAGCTGGCTCTCTGCCCTCTTTCTGGGTCTGATATAAACGGAGATACAGAGAGTAACAGACCTGGAGGAAAAGGAAGGCAGCATATTGGTACAGTCAGGTCAGAGAGAGGACTAGAGGAAAACAGAGAAGTCCTGAAGGCTGAGAGAGGTCCTGGAGTCTAAAACCAGTAGAGCACAGAGGCAAAGAAAGAGGACCCCCTTCCCCTCCACTCCCCACCCCCCCCAAGGAAATGGACCCACGAGTAGCTCAAAACTCAGGAGACGAGGCCTGCCATATGCCTGATAACTCACAGCTGAACTCGGGAAGAAAATAGAGCAGCCAAGACTGAGAGGAGGCTGGAAAGAGACAAGTCCTATGCCTGGTTGCACACATGTGAGCTCTGGGAGATGTGCTCCAAGAGAAAGTGAGTCTGGAGGGGAAGGCAGAGACCTAGGCAGATTGATCACCTGACATCTTGCTTCACCACATGGCAGCTGACTTTGACGAGAAAGTGTCTCTGATGATGACTTGATTTGGACATTTCATGTCCTCGGAACTGTAAACTTTCCCCTACATAAAATTCTCAGTATAAAAGCCAACCCATTTCTGGTACTTTGCATCTGCAAACCTGTGCCAAACTAAGACACGTATGATCAGACTTCTAAGGCCATTCCGAAAAGCCATGAGGCTGAAGTTTCATTTGTTTTTATTCTAAACTGAACTCAGGCATGTAATGTTTGTGTAAGCCTTATCAAGTTGTCATAATAACTAAATGAATACTTACCTCATCTGACTTGTTCTTAAATATCCACACTTTCGGGCCTTTATATTGGTGTGTCTGCACTATTGTCTGTTAAGCTCCCCAGATGTAATTTATTTATGGAGGTGAAAATGCCAAATATGAAATTTTTGCTACTCTGCTATCAATAAATCAATATTTCAAAAAAGTAGGATATCAAAATATTCCCAGTCATCCAATGACAAGACCATAAGACAAAAATAGTTTTAAATATTCTTTCAAAAAGATTTTCTTCTGGCATCTTTCTCATATAGAAGACCAATATCTGTGAAGTGCTTTCACAGTTTTAGTCAGAGGGACTCTATTACTAAAATAAATTTTAATTCAAAATTTCAAATTGCTATGCTAAGTCCTTAAATGCTTCTTTTTCTTTGGTGACTTAAGGTTTCTCATTATAAATTCTTGGTGTATTAGCTCTCAATACTTGGTAATCAGGGATTGGCACTGTGTTGTTACTATGCTTTTCCAATTATTTGAATTTAGGCATTTTGTGGCTTGTCATTTTTATTATTGATTCAATAATATTCAAGTGTGTAATATTTGAAGCCTTGGTGCAGGGGACAAACAGTACACAAAAACACACTGGTGTCCAGATCTCATGGATCTGTCTAGTAGGAGAGACATATGTAATTATAACTGAATAATGAAAAGAGATGGATATCAAAATGCCCTTCTTTGATCTCCTAAAAAGGTGATAAAGAGAAAATGAAACTGTTTACTGCAATGGGAAATCTTATATTATATATATCATGTGTGATCTACAACAGCTACAATAATTTATTTATATATAACATAGCTATAATAAAATTAAAATAATTTACATGAATGATGTATGATAGATAAATGTATATGTATATTTCTTATATATAAGATAGCTATTTTGTACATACAGCTATATATGTGATGTAATAGCTAAAATAATGTTATATATGTATAATGTATTTATATGGAGACAAATAATGTAGCATTATTTTTGCTATCTGATGTACTATAAGAAAATTATTATTAAAAATTGTGAATTCATAAACCTTCTAATCAATAGTCTCTGCCGGTTTAGCCTAGAATTGTGAATGATTAACTTGTCCTTTGTCCTTTGGAATGTTATAACGTTGCTATGCAAGCAACCCCATCAACCATTACCCAAAAAACAAATGTTTGGAAGGAGCAAGTCACCAACTGTGATATTTGCACGTCCTGTTTGTATCCCCTGTAAAGTTAACATTAAGTTAAAGCTAATGTATATCGAAATCCTCATATTCCTGTTTAGTGTACCATAAATAGAATAGAACAAAGATCCCTCGAGACACTGCTTCTCTCCTGTGGAGGGCTGGCCATCCCCTGCCAGATGGATTCAGTTACTTTCGATGAGGTCACTCTTCACAAGTTGTAAAACTCATTGGAGTTCTAAGGTTTGGAACCCCTCAAGAGGGATAGCCCCTAAGCTGCCAGTCAGAGCCTCACCCAGGAGATGACATTCTGCCTGGGACCGTTTTTCCAATCAGGACTCTGATAGGTTGCAAAGGTGCTCCCCAGCCACTTGAGAGTTCAGCTGTTGTGTTTTCCCCTGATTCTTTCCTTGTTTTTAATTAATTTCTCTTCTTTTTTGTGTGATTGCTTAATTGTTATAATCATTTAATATAACCTGAAACTCATTTGATTGAATAAATTTGCCTTTGCATAGCATTTAGAGTTTCTACCTCTATCTTAGTAAAACACTATCATATATTATAAATAATTATTTTAAATGTTTAGTTATCTTATATCATATAGGGGTATATACCTGATAAATATGTATTTGAATATAATTTATTTTGGCCCTCTTTAGATATATATGTATAAAATTAGCCTAAATTGTGAAACTTACTAGAATATTTATCTGTACATAAATATTTGAAATATAAGCAACCATTTCCACCTTTCTCTAAAATTGAATTTTGAATACCTTAATATCAACAGCAGTCTGGCTCTTAATTGGGTTAATATTACCCAGGTTTTCAAGGGATTGTCTCCTCTTTCTTGTATCATTATTACCCTGATAATTTGCTACCTTATTGACATTTATTTTAGAACGAGCTGCTCAAGCATAAGCTTCCTACATTCAGCAGATGTTTTGCACATTTTCATACAAAGACGTCGATACCAAAATACCACCCATAAGTGAAGACATAAACTAAATGTAAATGTTTGGAAAAATAGGCTTGCCTTGAAACACCCAAATACAATTCATATCTTTTGGAGCTACCTCTTTTATCATGTGCTCTAATAGTTCCTGTCTAATTTTTTAAATTGTCTTAGAAGTAGGCATTTCTTACATGGTGACTTTTTCTTTCTTTATTCTATTCTATTTTCAACTCTAAGAATGTTGATCTTCAGACAGTCACTTAAATTCTCTGAGTCCCAGATACCTTAGCTTATAAAATTAGCATAGAAAGATTCACCTTAGGGGAAAGTTGTAAGAGTTAAATGAAATAATGTTGAGCACAACGCTCAACCTTATGGCCCATAATAATCATTTGTTTGGTTTTCATATTTTAATGGGGGCTTCTTCAAGGCTTCCATCTTGGGTCCTCCTTTCTTTCTTTGCCACTGCATGTAACTGGCTACAACATTTCAGTTAATCTTTATGAAGTGCTGTTTTGTTTTGTTTAATGATCTGACTTTTGTTTTGTCCCTCATTTTCTAAGTCCTTAGCTTTTTCTTTCTGGAATGTTGGCCTGAATAAACGTTGCCACAGCAAAATACCACCCTGAACCTGATCATTTTCTTCTTGGGCATAAATAGATTTTCCTTAGTTTATTGACTTAGCACTTGGTTTGATTATGTTGTTTTTTAGAGTAACGACTAAACTAGGCCAAAACCAGGAGTTTATTCCCTGTTTGGAACAGTTGGGTTAGCACAGAAGACAGGGCCACAAACTATGCTTAGCAAAGGAGGAGAAGTGGCAGGGTAAGTGAGGGTGGACTGTATTATAATTCCTAGCCGTAGCACTAAGAATTTTACCCCCCTAATTACAGCATCATCATATTTAAAGACTAGTGCACAGCTGAGCAGATGTCTTGGGTGTGATATAGGAATAATACCACTGGTGGGAAAAGAGAGAAAAATGAAAGCTTTAGGCACAGTGGAATCCAAAAGAGACCCTGAATATACTGATTTAGTTGTACCTTTGTTCTAAAATACTTTAAAAGGTTAAGCAATTTTTATCTTTAATGATGCTTCAGTTGATCCTCTGTAAGAGGTTCAGGTGAACATCTATTTGATATATCTTTATCCTCAAGCCAATTTTATATTGTGAAATACACACACACATGTATATATACAATTTAATTGGCAGCAGTTTAAATTTCTGGTTAAAATCCAAATGGTGTGCTCTTGGTAACTGTTAATTATGATTTTCTCTGTTTTGATCTAATTTAGATATCTATATATAAAGAGAGGTTTAAGCAGAAGATCTGAAATAAAATTTTTGCTGAACTAAAAGAGTTTGAATTATAGCCATGAAAGGGACAGATGTTGGCAAATAGTTTAAGGGATCTCCTCTCTCATTACCTTCTGAATTCTAAGTAGGCAAATATAAATTAACTTTTGTATCAGAATGCTCTGCTTAAAAGACAATGCTGCACCACCATTAAAATCAAAAGGCACAAATGTCAGCAGAAATCTGAGACCCTGGGATTTCTAATAAGAAAAACTTCATTAAAGAAATGGTGCTTTTCTTTTCAACTTGTTCTATTTTTATTCCTTGTCAAAGAAAATGAGAATTTCCATTTTTATAAAGGGAGAAAACAAAGGTATTCACAGATGAGTAACATTTATATATGACACTTTATCTTCTGGGAACAGTTTGATTGGTTTTACCAGTTTATCATCTTTGAAATACTAAGGAGATTTTTCAATGCATGGGAAAGCATTTTTTAAATAAAAATAAAGAAATGCTTCATTTATCAAAGTGCTTAGTCCAGATGCTTATCCTTTTTTTATTGCATGACTGTATATCCATCTTTTAGCATTCAACAATTAAAATAATATACAGCAATCTTTTGGGAGTGACATGCAAGTCTTCATTTGGTCAGTCTAAAATAAGATTTTCTTAGTATCGTACTTTATTGATTAGAAGATATCTTCATATGATATAAATATTATTTCAGATAAGCAAATAGGATTTGAGAATATGTTTATGAAGATTTTTTAAAACCAAATAAGTATAAAAACAGTACATGTGAGCCTTGCTTTTGCTTTTCTTTGTGAAAGCTGTGGGAGAAAAATCAGTTCTTGTGGGAGTCATTATGAGTCATATTTCTCTCCTCAGAAACCCGATTATTCCTGGGACAGCAATTGGGAGCTGAGGCTTTCAAGAGGGAGAATGATTGTGCATTTGTTGAAAGCAGGGACTGTTTTATTTCATCTCTGTGTCCTCTGTGCATGGTATATAGGAAAACATCCAATGATAGTTATTTGAAAAATACCCCTACCTTGAAGGTATCCTTTTCAGGTATGATAGTAATGAATCATATTTTTCACCCAGTTCTCTGTGGGCCTTGTCCTATCTCTGTAGCCCCAACCCCAGCCCCATGGAGGTATAAGTGTGGCCACCTATCTTAGTGAAATACCTTCATTTTATAAAATGTCCTTAGTCTAACCCAATGACAGATCAAACGTCAAAGCCCATTTAGATGTCTCTACTTAGAAACATAAAATATTAACCTTCCAGGTACTTGTTCTGAAAATAAAGTGTCACTCTCACATGTCCAGTCCTTACAGAAATTTCAAATGTAACACAAGTAATACTTGGGAAAGATGACCTGAAGGACACATATCTATTCTTTGAGATATACTAAATTTTATTTTTTGATCAAGAAAGATAACTAAAGGAAATTTTTCATGGTTTTGACTGTATATCAATAAAATCTGTAATCCTCAAAACTCTTAAGGGCATTGTGAACCTTTCAGCTGTACATTAATCTTATTATTAATTATTATGTATTATTAATCTTCTTGCTACTCTTGTAGCAGTGTTATTATAGGTTTGATATTGTTCCCCTCAAAAGACATGTTCAAATTTTAACCTTTGGTTCTGTGAATGTTATCTTATCTGGAAATAGAATCTTTGAAAATGTTACTAAGTAAAATGAGACCAGAGTGGATTGAGGTGGAGCCTAATCCAGTATGATTGGTGTCCTCACAAGAAAAGGAAATTTGGATCCAAGCCCAGACAGAAGGCACCGAGAGAGAAGACAACCATATGAGAATGGAGGTAGATACGCCTAAAAGCCAAGGAACCTCTGGGGCACCAGAATTCAGGAGATAAAATGTAGTAGATTCTTCCCTAGAAACTTCAGAGGAATTGTTACCCTGCCAACACCTTGATTTTAGATTTCTAGCTTCCAGAACTATGAGACAATAAATTTCTGTTGTTATAAGCCACCCAGATTGTGGTACTTTACTATGGCATCCATAGCAAACTAAGACACCCAATTTAGTATGATTTTTGCATCCAAATTACCTCAAAAAGAATAAAAAAGGAATACTTTATCCTTTTGAAATTATATATGGATTTTGTTAAATACCTCTCAGATCCTTTGAGAGATGAGGCTGATAGAAATACACACATATATATATACAGTGTATAAATTTTTATTTTTGCTGATCCTGCCCATAACACAGTGCTAAAAAATGTTTTAAAGTAGAACTGAACTAACTGAGGAACTCTATGTCTGCAAATAATAGTGAAAGGGAATTGAATTGATGGAGGACTACAATAAATAAATGATGGCCACAGTCCAGAAACTCTTACACTAAAGTGTGACCCAATGGTGCAAAAGTACAGGTACGTATCTCAAAATCTGTAACAAATATTTCACCACGGTGAGGTGTGTAGGTGAAGGGGTGTTGTATGGGAATTCTATACATGTGCATGATTGTTTGGTAAATTCATAGCCTATATAATAAAAATATATTTTAAAAATAGGGTGGGTTGGCGGAAAAATACACCAAATGTAAGATATGGACTATAATTAGGAATATTTTTACAATGCTCTTGCATAGTTTGTAAAAAATGTATCACAACAATGCAAGGTATTGGTGGTGGGTGATGTATAGGAACCCTGTATGATGTTATGCATGTTTATTTTGCAAGTTCACAACATTTACTATACTATCTATGTTCATGTATGAATGAAATACTTCAATAAACATCTATTTTAAAAAAAGATAGGTGGGAATAATTTCATTAGTTCTAACATTGCATTTCAACTGAGATGAAGGAAATGCTATACCAGGCTAGCCTTATCTTGCTGCAGAATTAAAGGGAAGCTAAAAAATTCCCAAAACAACTCATGATATGCTTGAGAGATAAAATTAAGGAAATTAATTTCCAAATTCCAGAGAAACTAATGAGTTAAGCATTTACTTTATTGTAAAACTGTCTGGTAAAAATTTTGTTTGGGTGTGAGTTCTTCCATACGCTCGCTGGGTGATGATATATTGTTCATTCATAATAGTTTAATTTTTTGACATAAGTGCTGATTACATCAGGCATGGTTCACTAATAAAATCAAATTAAAGGAAAGGGGATTTTCCAGCTTCAGTGGAAAAAATCTTTCGGGATCTACAGCCAGATCAATGAAATTTCCAAGTAAACGTAAGATTTTATCTATTAATATTTCCAAAAGAAATTTCTTTAACAATATGTTGCTTTCATGCAATACACTTGAACCTATATATAAACTAGAGTAATCCTAAATTCTTCCCATATGTTTATGATTAAATAAATTGATACATCTCTTCACACTGCTTAATTTAAGGGTACTGCTTTGAGAGACAGACAAATAAGGTAAGGAAGTGCTAGTATAGCTGGATCCCAGAATCTATCTGATTAAACCTCAGAACCATGTCATGTGACACAGCAACAGAACCAGAGCAATTACAATTGAAAAGCAAATGAATAAATGTTTTCTGTCCACTTGAGGCTTTTCCATTTTTCCATGGTAATTAAGCAGTTCTTTTATATTAACATGCCTTAAGAATTGGGGTACATGGGGCTGTGCTAGAGTACATCATATTTTCAGAAGCTTTCATTTAAAAAAAAGTCAATACACAGGTGTTAATAATATAGGAATATATGGGAATCTTATATTTAATGCATGAAAATTTTTAAAAAAGTCAATACACTGAATGAACTTCCAATTTTGAAATCTAAATGATCCTTTATTTTTAAATAAGAGAGATCCTTTATCTCATGGTTTCTTAGCAGGAACAGAATTAGGATGTGTCTAATATATTTTTTTCCAAAAAAGACATCTTTTTTCTGTTCAAATGGTTAAACTAGGAAGCTAATTAAGACACTACCACAGGTTTGATTCTTCCTTGAGTCAGACAAGTTTTCTCTTTAAAAAAGTTATCATGGTGTCTGTCTCCATTTAAGGAACATATGGCCCCTATCATGCAGGTATTATAAAAATAACAAAAAACTAAAAATAAAATAATAATATAATGAAATAATGAATTGTTGAGTATTGTAGTCATAAGATGTGCTTCCTTTGATCCTCCCAGTGATCATATGAAGTTTTTGCAGATTGGGATATTGAGGTTTAAAGAGGCTAAGTAAACTCCCAAATGTTATAGCACTAGTAAGGGACAGAACCAGGAATTGAACCTGATTTGTAAACTCCAAAATCCATGCAATTAGGCTTTATGCCAGTATTTCTCCACCATAAAAGTTCACAAATATAGTCTTATGAGTTTGAATATTTTACTTGCGGAAACATGTTCCCACCATTAGTTCAGTATTTCCCAATGACAAAGCAACAATTGGCCCATATCTAATATGGCACTAAAGGATAATTTTGCAAAAGTATTTATTGATCACTCTAATGGATACCAGGGATAAAGCAGAAATTAAACACACAAAAATACTTACCTTCATAGAGTATACATTTCAGTGAAGAAAAGAGGACACTAAACAATAATTAAATAAAAATACACAGAATGTAAAATGATGCCGATAGTGAGAAAAATCAAGCAGGATAGGAAAGAGATGAAGAGTGGGTGGACTTGGGGAAGGGAGAGATTGGAGTTACAATTTAAAATAGTGTGGTCAATGATGTCTTCAGTAAGAAGGTAGTTATTTTAATGCAAAAAGCAGAACGGTACAAGGAAGTAGAGCAAGCTTTGAATTTATCAAGGGAAGGACCATCCCCATCCAAGGAGAGCGCCTGAGGATGCAGGGTGCCTGCTGTATTAGAGAACTAGCAAGGAGTTCGATGTTCTGGGGCAGAATGAGCAAGGTGAAAATAGTAGGACAGAGAAGGTATGGGACCAATTTGGTCAGGGATCTGTAGGTCACCATAAGAACTCAGTTTTACTCTGAGTGTGATAGGAACCATTGGAGGGTTTTAAGCAAGGGATTAAAGTGATGTGACATATTTGGGAAGATTCTCTCTGGTTGCACTTTAAAAATAGGCCATAAAGTTACATGATAAGAAGCAGTGAGCCAGTGAGGTGGCTAATGCAACAATCCAAGTAAGAAAACATGGTAGCTTGTTGACATTAGGTGCAAAAAGATGGTAACTTAAATCAAAATGAGAAGAAGTTGGATTCTGGATATATTTTAAGGGCAGTTTAAGGAGGATTTGGGATAGGAGACTGTGGATAGAATAAGCAGCTGAAAAATATCTCCCAAGTTTTTAGGCCTGAGAACTGAAGAATAGAGTTACCATATATGAGATAGGAGAAGCTTTGAGAAAAGCTAGTTTGGGGAGAGGGGTAAGATGTTTAAGTGTTTGGGTTTTGTTTGGGATATATTAGGTTTGAAATGCCTAGAAGTCATCCAAGTGGAGCTATCAAGAAAGCAGTTCAATATATGCTTTCTGGAAGAAATCTGGGTTGGAGATATAATTTGGAAGCTAAAAATAGCATAAAGATGGTTATATATACATTAGCACGAGTATGGGGGAATAGTATATGGGATCCTGAATAGATAGGGAAAAGGTAGGATGATTGAGCCTTAGCTCTTCAATATTAAAAGTCAGGGAAATTTGGAGGAATCAGCAAAGAAAAGTGAAAAGTAGCCAGAGAGGTGGGAGGCAAACAAGAAGAGTATGGTATACGATAAGCCAAGTAACAACATGTTTCAAGGAAAAGATGGTAATCGACAGTGTCAGATGTGGCTGGTTGTCAAATTATGATGAAGATTGACAACTGACCATTGTATTAGCAATTTGGACATCACTGGAGGTCTTGCCAAGCAGTTTCAGTTGAGTGGTGGACTTCAAAGCCTGACTGGAAGACATTTAGATGGAGCATCATTTTCACTTCATAATTTATTCAATAAAAGGAAAATGTGACTTGTTATCCCAAAGGCATTTTGAGTGAAGTATTTTTATTTGTTTCAAGAAAGAACTCATTAAATAGTAATTGTTTTAAATCTTCAGAGTTACACTATAAGATTGATGGACCCACCAAAATAGCAATTGCTAAATTTAAAAATTATCCATTGTATAAATGGAAAAATAAAACATTAACAATTATGGTGACTCAAATAATGATCTATTAATTTAAAAAATCACTTTGGCATATGTGAAAGATAAAACATGGAAATGTATCATATGATACTCATCCCCCAGCAACAAATTAGTTACAATCAGAGTTATAAGAAATCAAAGCTTCAACATTAGTTTCATAGATTTCTTAACTTTTAAATTGTAAATATATTTGGCTTTATACTTTTATTAGATTTATAAACATAAAAAGTTCATACATAGTGTGTCGGGCTATATTTATGTAGAATTATAATTAAAATTAAATCAACATGAAGGAGGAGTGTCTGAGATTATTTTCACTAGGGAAGAGAGCTGGACATTGCTCACTTATCACCATTTGCATCACACAACACTGTTTCCCAGCAAGCATGAATCAAGGTTGGAAGGAAAGGAAAGTATTATTGACATTGACTGCAATCAAGTTACCTCATAGGGTTGTTGTGAGCAATAAACAAGTTAACCTAAATTTATAGAACATTGCTTAACACATAATATATGTCATGTAAGAGTCTGCTATTATTATTTGTGAGATTTTGGAGATACTGAGTATTTGGAGGACTGCAAAAGTTATTTTACATTTAATTATTTAATTATATAATCCTAGCCCCATACCAAACTTTCACTTATTATTATTATTATGTTTAGTTAGGGCAGTAAGAAAAATTTATTGGGAAATGGGAGAAAAGAACAGAACTTGCTGAGACATGGGAAGAAAGATGGAAATACGCACCCAGATTTGGTGAGGGCTCCTAGAGCCAGAGAAAGTGAGCTCTGGCTTTTGTGGCCACCTTTTAAACTATTAATTATTCCTACCCTTGCTAATGCTAAGAGGAGGAGCCCCAGCTGTTATTAGCTATACCACCAATGGTGGGGACCAATGTTGAGGACTGTTTGTAACATCCAGGGCTAAGGGAAGGTCCCAGAAAGAGTTAACTGGGACCGTAATGTCAGGGTCAAGGTCTCTGTGGGTCTCACACCATGTTGTCTATCGGCCATGTTGTCTGTCGGCCATGTTGTGACTCGTCTTTTCCTTGTTGCCCTGTACTAACCACCTCAACTCCCCCCTCAGAGACTTCACGCCCTTATTCTTAAGGGGGTGCTGAGGGGCAATGATCATTCTTCTGTAGTTGCTTCCTGCTGGTTAGGGCAGTAGTCCCTGCATGACAAGGTGTAAATCTCTCTGGCTAGTCTATTGAGGTTGATAAAAGACGGGTCTGACACTGTGATTGGAACTGGATGACATCCCCTCTGAACACGCTCCTGAAGTGGATGGAGAGTACGTTGCAATTTCAGACTCTTGCAGCAGCCAGCCATGGTTCAATATGGCCAGATGTACAATGGATATTGCCTCCAGATTGGCTCTGGCCAGTGAATTACTGGAGCCTACCTTCCTAGCTTCTCTCTAAGGTAAACAGTCCTGCAGCATGCTGGCTGTGTGAAGGGCTTACCAAGTGGAGCTATGATTACAAGAGCGATGTAAGTAGAACTTAAACACAATTGACATTATGGTCTGCTCCCATGGAGAGATAACATATATGGTATTGCAAACCTGGACCTTAGATCTATTAATTGCAGCTCAAAGAGGAACTTCTGCATTGATTAGTATTAAGTGCTGTATCTATATCTCTCCTATTCTAGATATATGCCTGATTATTATGATGATATCTTTTCTTGAACATATGCAGAGGGATATTGAACATGTTAAAAGTCCTGATAAACTTAACTCATTTTCTAAGTAGCTCATGAACGTGCTCATAAGATAAAGGAATGACTCTCAAGTGCTGTCTTTATTTTGTTTCCCTTATGCTTGCCTTGCTGTTGCCTATACTGTCTTTGTGAGTTTTTGAGTAGGGCAGTGTCTCTCTTCCTGCCTCTCCTAGCTGTCCTAAGCATAACCACCACTGTGGGAACTAGGGTTGGCAGTTTATACCCAAACCCAACCGGTCCACCACAGTCTCTCCCTAGAGGTAACCAACAGCATAAAAGAACTCAAAGAAGAATGCTGTTTCCCATCAATTTGGGGAGGATGCAGCCTCTGAAGGCACCTGGCCTTTCTCACCCTCGTGGTCCAGCGTGTCATAGCTGGCCCCTTTTTGGGCTCACTTACCACCATCTTCTTTATCCTTTTAGTGGAGCCATGTATCTTCAAAATTCTAATTAAGTTTATTTCTTACAGAATCTTATTTTTATACCCTCTTCACATACCAGCAAAGTAAAATAATTAGATCCTGAAATCAGACAGTCATGTATAACAGATCCTAACCCCACTTTATAAAGATGATATATGTGTATTCCAATCTTTGGGGTTTTGATATCTTAATTTTGACTCTCACATTAATGATTGCATTATGAATTTTCATAGATGTCTTAGTTCTGTCTCATTTTCATTCCATTATGTGAATACATCATGTTTTGTGTGTCTTAAACCTTAAAAAGTCAGCATCTGTTGCTAAAACATATTATATATATGTGTGTATGTGTACATGTATATGTATTTGTGTATACACACATTGTGTATATTTATAGCTATGGTGTGTGTGTACTTGAAATGGAGTATGAATATAGATGTATGTTTGTATTTATTTATAACCCATATAAATGTAGTTACATGTCAACTTAGCTTTCAGTATTATATAAAATACAATCTTTTAATGTAATTCCTTTGTGCAGGTAAATGGTAAAGTTGAAAAATTGTATTTTTTAAAAATGAATACATTATTTATAGTAACTTTAATAGAGACTATTAATATAATCTGATTTTTGCCACAATACATTCAACATTTCCTTTAGAAAGTGAAATGAAGTATTTTAGATCTCATAATATAGTTATTCAGCCTGGAGTCTGGGTGTTGGCATGGAATCCCATTTCTCTGCCCCAACAGCCAGGCTTTCCTAATTCCATCTTTAAAGGCTTCTATTTGCATATTTAAGGACAGTATAGTCAGAGGTCCTTGAAACAATTTAAACTTAAATTCTGTAGTCTCTACATTCTCTGTATTTCATGTACTGCTTGAGGCCAATTTCCTGTAAAAGATTCCCAACTGTTATTACTTTGTTGGAAGAAAGGAAGGGAAAAAGAATGTCTTAAATTAATTTTTTAGACCATACTTAGTCCAGATTTTCTTTCTTTTCATATCCTCTTCTGCCTTTTGGTATTATTGAGGTTCTTTAAACAAGGCCTTGAGCTATTCTTTGCTGGTGAGTCACTGTCAAAAGGGTTTTTGTTAAAGGATTTCAGTTTGGTTCGAGGAGAAGGAAACTATGAAACTGTTAATTCTCTTCTGAAGTGTCCTATCATTCAACAACTATCAAATGCAGGTTTTAAACATTAAAAAGTTTAGGTAAGAAAAAAATAGAGTAAATAAATTTTAATTTTAAAATGTTCAGCCTCCAAATTGCCATGCTTTCCTGTAAAAAATGCATTTTATTTCCAATCCTTCCCACACTCAATTTCTGGGATTTTTACTGTGCAAACTTGATTTCATAAAAATTGAGTTATTTTATTGTGTATTTCCTTTACATTAAATCTTAAGCATTTCCAAATATCACTCTGCTGTTTAATACTTTAATTTTAAAATATATTTCTATTCAATACAAATTTGTATTTTCCTTTTAGATATATCCTCATATTAAAAAAAAAAATTCAAACCAGCACACGAACTCATATTTATAACCTGTTTTACATTGTTTCATTTTGTATTGTTTTTTGAGCTGAGCTCTGGCAAAAGATGGGATAGTTCTTGTCTCACATGCTTAGTACATGTGTACTGCTTTATCCTTGTAAATGTAGCAGAAATGTGAAGTCAATGTTTTAGCCCTTCAGGCACTCATCAAGCATCGATTGTTTACAAAAAGTGAACTGCGTAGCAAGCATTCAAACCGTCTTGAAATCATTAGATGATTAGCCCTCCCTTAAGTTCCATGTCACCCTGAAAAAGCTTTCTGAAGAACCCATTATACTCTTCCCCTGGTACTGATCAAGAAAAACAAAAATAGAAGCTTCGTTGAGTACAATGTTGATTTTGAGACCAGGCATTGTTTAAAGGGAGAATGCTAGGAAACTGCTATAAAGTACAAACATTTATCCAGACAGAATAAACAATGCCAATTGTTTTGCCTCAAAGTCCAGATTCTTTTAAAAAGTCCTTTTTCCAGTGAATAAAATCTCAAGAGAAATTGCTGGGATTATTTCTCTAAATGATAAGCATGTGAATGTTAAACAGTAAACTTGCAATTTCATGTGCTGCATGTTGAAGGTGTCTAAAATTATGGATATGCTGGTTTTATGAAGCAAATAATACGTATACGAATAAAAGCTAATTTAAAGTTTTTATCAAAAAGAGTCCATTGCCGATATGAAAAATGATCAGGTCCATGTAACCAGTCAAAACATGAAATAAGATCAATTACTCTCATTTTAAAGTTATTCACTAATGTAATATGGATATTTTCCTGGAAGATAGTTCTCAGCAGCATTCTCTGAGTATATGCCATGCTGATTACCAGCTTTAGATATGAAAAGTGAAATTTTACATAAAAATGCATAGAGTAAGTACATTTATCTTTCCTTTTCAATATATTTGTGATGCTTGAATTCACAGAAAGCACACACTAAATATTTATTGTACTGTTAGGGTTGTATTTGCACTTCTGGGGCTTGAAAAATAAAGCTTATATAACAATACTGCTAAATGTATTTTTTTTTCTCATTTGTAAGGTTCAAACAAGAACTTTAATAAATACCTTTTTTCCTTCCCCCTGAAAGTAGCCTATTTTTAAGCAGGTCTACTCACATCAATGTCACTTTTTAATATTGCTTCTTATCAGTGCCAGCCTTATAAACAAGAAAAAAACATGCCTCAACCCGTATAAGTTTGAAAAACATGTATAAACATATATAAAGAAATATATATTAGTCCAATAAATAAGAACTATTGCTTCTGTTTGGTTGTTAGGGCTAAAGAGTGAGGGTCAGTAGTTAATAAATGTTGCCATTTATACAAATGATACAAATTACAGAGACCCCCAGAAAAAGCACACCATTTAAATATTGAAAATTAAACTGTAATAAAAGGCATATTTCTAAATGAAGCTTGTCATCATTCTGGATCTTAAACCTAATTTTGCTGGCTCTGTATTCAGTAGAGAATGAGAATAACTGGGCCAATAGAGTTATAGGTTTATAGATTTTAGCCAAAAACATGTTTAGTGGTGGTGGTTATAGTTGTGACTGTTGCTATTATTTTGGTTTGGTCCCCACTTATATGATAGCCTAAAATTTTCTGCTTTTGGATCAATTTTCAAATTATGGAAACATTAGATTCAGTGATGCATCACATTACTTCTAAGAAAGGTGTGAATTTTAGGTAGAGCCCAAAGCGTCTAAATGTATGTGCGGTATGTGCACCTGTACATCAGAACTCATAGTTCATTCAACTTTCAAATGCCTGCTCACTTGGGCTTTGCAGGTCTTTGCTCTCATTTTTTTCAGTCTTCTAAATAGAGATCTAGAACCTGTGAACAGGAAAATGAGAATGAAATAGAGGGAGGAGGAGGAATTCTTGGACAAATTGGTTCAACTTTATCAGGTACTCATTTCTCTTTTTTCAGCAGAAAGGGTTTTGCTGCTTACTTTCAACAGATCTTACATTCCCTGCCTTTTCTCTCCCTGAAACAGGGTAGTAATACCTGCTCAAGAAGTTTTACAGCTTTTTATATACTTGAACACACCCAACTCCTGCTACCAGGTTTTCTCCTCAGAGGAAATACTAATTTTAATTCCTTTTGCATTTAAAAAATATATATACTTAAATCACCTGGGAATTTTGGCCAAAAGTCATCCTCTGGTTAGCTTGTTAATTGCCCCACAATTAACACACACAAAGCCCCACAAAGCCCTGCCCCTGAAATGGGTACTTTAAATTACCTCTTGTTTATTAGTTTTGTTTATTTGCTGCAAGAGAGTGATATTTTGCCAATGTTCTTCATATTTTCAGGGGCTCATCATTTACAAAGTAGCACTTTTGTGATCTATTGGAGTGATATAGGTAACTTAGAAGAGTTAGGAAGTGGGGTAAATGTGGGCATTACAGCTCTGACTGACTCTTCCCTTCTTTCAATCCTTGCTTCCTACCTACCCCCCAAGAAGTAAGCCAGACTAGGTGCATAAAATTAGGAAACTATGATAAATCTTAGACCTTAAGAAGAGTTTTCTAATGAGGCTTTGAGAAATTCCCAGAATTCTGAAGAATTCCTTATTTCTACCATGGAAAAGATGAGCAGGAAAGAAGGGGCAAGGAGGCAGCCCCTATTTCAACCCAAGCAACACTGCATCTCTCTCTTTTATACATTACAGTCTCAAATATTTGTTTGCTTGTTTAAAAAAATAAAAAAATGCTCCATGGCAAGAATCAGTTGTCTAGAATATGCTTTAAAACAGCGGTTCTTAACAAGGGGTCTATGAGCTTGAATTGGAATTCAAAAAATCATAATTCTTGTGGGAACCTGTTGGTGCAGGTGTGATATATTTATTAAGTAATACACAGTATAGTGTGGACTTAGGAAGGGGTCCATGATTTTCACCTGACTGGCAAAGGGTCGGTGGAACAAAAAAGGTTAAGAACCCCTGCTTTAAAAAAAAAAAGTCAATTCATATTACTTGAGTTTAAATTAGCAATCTTGGTTCTAAAATCAAGCTTGTTGCACTTTTTGCACCTTTAATCTTCCTTCTCCAATAGCCAAATCTTGCCAGCTGAAAAGAAATTTTAAAGAGTCAATTCACAATGAATTCTTGGATAATGAATGTAACCATATTGCTACTTTTCAAGAACTGTTTCAAACTCCACCCTGTGAAAGAATTAATCACACTGTACTTTAGAGAAAATTAGTCCTTTAGTGTTTTTACACTAATATTTTTCTGAAAGTATGTTAATGCAATTTTCTACTTTTAAAAGAAGCTACAAGGGAAGCAGATGAGGCTCAAGTGGCTGGGCTCCTGTCTACCATATAGGAGGCCCTGGGTTTGGTGCCTCCATATAGGAGGTGCCTGGGTTCTTCACCTGTGGAGAGCTGACGGCCCGTGCCCGCACCCACAGAGAGCTGAAGGCCCCCGCCTGTGACACAGCAAGATGATGCAACAAAGGGAGACAAGCAGACACAGAGAAAACACACAGCGATTGGACACAGAGAGCAGACAGCGAGCACTAGCGGCAACGGGGTGGGGAACAAATAAATAAACAAATAAAATTAAAATAAATGTTTAAAAAAAAAGAAGCTACAAAAACTGTATTTAAGGTGGTTATATAAGTGAATATCCTTGTTTTTAAGAAATATACATAAACTATTAAATGTTCAAGTAGCATGACATATGGAACCTACTCTTAAATGTTTAGGGGATAGATAGGTAGGTAGGTAGGTAGGTAGATAGATAGATATGGCAAATATGGCAAGATGTTAAAAGTTGATAAATCCGGGTATCTAGGTAGGGAGTATATTGAAGTTTTTCTGTATTCGAATTGTGTTATTTTTGCAACTGTCCTGCAAGTTTGAATTTATTTCAAAATAAAAAATTTAAAAAGACCTGAGTTGAAGAAAATTATAAAACTGAATCACCAAACAAATATTACCAGATAAAGATACTAATCTTACATTCCCTAAAGGCAAAAACATATTCTAAATATAATAGTAGAAATAGAACCTAGTTTCCTGGTCACTTAATTTTTGTATTTAATTTTTGCTTTATAGAAATTATGTCTGTACTTGAAACAATTTCCCTAGCAACACTAAACTTGGGAAAATCCATCTTTCCCAAATCAGGGATGGGGAAGAAAGAGAAACTCAATGGCCCTTTTAGACCTGCTAACTTATCAAAACATTCAGAAAGACCCAGAATTTCCCTGTTATATGACCAGTTACAGTCTAGCAAAAATCTTTACTAGGTTTAAATGTGAATACTTTACCAACTATGTTCTTTAAAATATGGTACTTGGAGGATTTTATTTTCTACTTATAAAAATGATACCTGTAAGACAATCAGCAAGATGGTAGCAAGGTAAGGAGTGCCTAGAGTCAGTTGGTGCTACAGGGCAGTTATTAATCATCCAGAAATATCTAAAACTCCTGTTTGGGGGCCCTAGAAGACCTGAAGAGCATTGTGCAACATCCTTGAAAGAATGTAAGGAGTAGACTGCCCATTTGCAGAGAAGATTCGTAAGTAGAGCACTCCACGCCATGGAGGCTGGTGCCCACCTCCACTGGTGGCACAAACCACCTTGAAAGCTATTCTGTGGCTGGAATTGGAAGCCCCACTTCCCAAAAATGGGGAAGGAAGAGAAAGTTGGGCACCGACTTCAGCTACTGATAAGTAAATTTGGCGGGCTAAAGTATATTAAGAACAGCTAAAGTTTGAACCTGTCCAAATCAGAAAGAGGCCAATTTAACTCTGCCCCTGGCATGAGGGGAAGAAGGTGGACTGAAAATCACAGTGTAGAACGGATTGCAACTCTAGCCTAACCCCACCTCTGGTAGGGAGGAAGCTGTGGGGACCTGCACCAGCCTCTCTGTAAAAATACAGGTTATGCTTCAGAAGCTAGTGATCATCCTACTCTGGTGGTGCAAGCTGCCTCAGGAGCTATTCAGTGGCTGGAGTTAGAAGCTCCATTTCCCAAAAACAGGGAAGGAAGAGACAGTTGGCTACTGACTTCAGCTACTAATTAGTAAATTTAGCTGGCTAAAGTTTATTCTTAAGAACAGCTAAAGTTTGACTCTGTCCAAGTTGGAAAGAACCCGGTAGCCACCATTTTGACCCCTGGCATGAGGGGAAGTTGGGCTGATTGAAAACCACAATGATAATAAGGATAGGCTTCTTTCCACCCAGATCGGACTACAGCCCTAGCCTAGGCTTCAGCCCCACCTCTGGCAGGGAGGAAGCTAGCGGGACTGGCACCATCCTCTCCGGGTAACTGCAGGTTCTTTCAGCTGGCACAAACTGAATAGTTGGAAGTCTACTGGGGCAACTGTGATTGTTTTGGACTGACATGGCATAGATTGCTGCCTATACCTGCAGTTCCATCCCCACCCAAGGAAGTGGAGGAAGGGGTATGAAGCATCATCAGTCTCTCTGGGCAACTACAGTCTAGCATTGCATAACTTGGATTATTACACATGGCTGTGGTTCTGCCCTCACCCCTGGTGAAGAAGAAAGTTGAGAGAAGCTTCAACAGGCCCTGGGGCAATGCAGGTAGCTTGAGGCTCCATAGCTTACAGCACCAGCTACATGCTCAGCTCCTACTACACAACCAGCAAGGAAGAAAGGGCAAGAAAGCCCTAAACTAAACAGAGAAACTTCACCCAGAATAAATACATCTAATAAGCCAGATGCAAAGACACCAACAAAAATTTACAATCCATACCAAGAAACAGGAAGATATGACCCAGTTAAAGGAACAAGATAAGCCTCCAGATGACACAAAGAAGTTGAGACAACTAATCATAGATACTCAAACAAATCTCCTTAATAAATTCAATGTGATGGCTAAAGAGACTAAGGATATTAAGAAGACATTAGATGAGCACAAAGAAGAATTTGAAAGCATACATAGAAAAATAGCAGATCTTATAGGAATGAAAGGCACAATAAATGAAATTAAAAATACACTGGAATCATATAACAGCAGATTTGAGGAGGCAGAAGAAAGGATCAGTGAGCTTGAAGACATGGCCTCCAAAGGACAGACGAAGAAAAGAATGGAAAAAATTGAACAAGGTCTCAGGGAACTAAATGACAGCAAGAAACATGCAAACATACATGTCATGAGTGTCCCAGAAGGAGGAGAGACGTGAAAATGGTCAAAACGAATATTTGAAGAAATAATGGTAGAAAACTTCCCAACCCTACTGAAGAACATAGATATGCATGTCCAAGAGGCACACCATACTCCCATCCGAATAAATCTGAATAGACCAACTCCAAGACACATACTAATCAGAATGTCACATGCCACAGTCAAAGAGAGAATTCTGAGAACAGCAAGAGAAAAGCAATGCTAACATATAATGCATACCCAATAAGATTAAGTGCAATTTCTCATCAGAAACCATGGAGGCAAGAAGACAGTGGTGTGATATAGTTAAGATACTGAAAGAGAAAAACTTTCAGCCAAGAATCTTATTTCTGGCAAGATTGCCTTTCAAAAATGAGGGTGAGTTTAGAATAGTCACAGATAAACAGAAACTGAGAGTTTATAACAGAGACCACCCTGGCAGGAAATACTAAAGGGTATGCTACAGTCTGAAAAGAAAAGACAAGAGAAAGAGGCTTGGAAGCGAGTCTAGAAATGAAGATTATATCATAAAAGTAACTAAAAGTCTCAAAAGAGTGGTGAAAATAAAATATGACAGATAAAACACAAGGGTCAAAATGGGTGAAATAAGAACTTCCTTTACAGTAATAACATTGACTGTTAATGGATTAAACTGCCCAATCAAAAGGCACAGACTGGTAGAATGGATAAGAAAATATGAACCATCTATATGCTGTCTGCAAGAGACCAACATTAGACCCAAGGTTACCAATTGAAAGTGAAAGGCTGGAAAAAGATATTCCACTCACGCAGTAACAAAACAAAACAAAACAAAACAAAAGCCCAAGTAGCTATACGTATATCAGATGAAATAGACTTTAAAAGACACTAGTAATGCACAATCTGAGGAGGAAGTCAAGAAAAACAATTCCATTTACAGTAGTGACTAAAAGAATCAAATATTTAGGAATAAACTTAACCAAAGATGTAAAGCACTTGTATTCAGAAAACAATGCATTCTTAAGAGAAATAAAAAAAGACCTAAGTAATTGGGAAAACATTCCATGCTCATGGATCAGAAGACTAAATATCATTAAGATGTCAATTTTGCCCACACTGATATACAGATTCAATGCAATCCTGATAAAAATTCACCAGCATTTTTAAATAAATGGAAAATAAAATTATCCAATTTATTTGGAAGGATAAGGGGTCCCAAATAGCCAGAAACATTTTAAAAAGGAAAAGTGAAGTTGGAGGACTCTTACTTCTGGACTTTAAATCATGTTACCTAGCTACAGTGGTAAATACAGCATGGTACTGGTATAAAGACAAATGCATAGATTAACGGAACCGATTCAGAAATGGATCCTCACATCTATGGTAAAGTGATTTTTGACAAGCCTGTCAAACCCAACCAGCTCAGGCAGAGCAGTAAATTCAAAAAATGGTGCTGAGAGAACTGTATTTCCATAGCCAAAAGAAGGAAAGAGGACCCCTATCTTCACACCCTATACAAAAATTAACTCAAAATGGATCAAAAAATCTAAATATGTGATGTGAACTGTAGTCTATGCTCAGTGGCAAGGCCCCAGGATGTGTATATCCATTGCGGGTATAGTACCACACGGATGGGGAATGGCTGTGTGGGGTGTTTTTGGGGGTGTGGGCGGTGGGGAGCATGGGAATCCCTGTAGTTTCTGAGTAATATTTGGGTAATCTAGGCACCTTTATAAAATGTGTATATATATATAACAAATAACATTTATGTAAACAAATGCAAAAAAAAATAAAAATTAAAATAAAAAAAAAAACAACAACAAAAAAAAACAAGAACCATAAAGCTGCTAGAAAAAAATGTAGGAAAACATCTTGAAGACCTGGTGGTAGTGGGTAGATTCTTAAAGGAGATTGAGGACTGAGATGGACTACTTATGCTTAATGTATATAGAAGTTTTAACTAACTACTGTAAAAGTGTGGAAACGTATAGAGTTGATGGTAATCTCATGATAGTGAGTAACAGCTGGTTTATAAATGAGAATGTGGCTGGAAAGATTAGTCTAGGGATGTAAATATCAATTGAAAGAAACTTAGAGAATAATCTATGGACTGAATAACACAGTAACCCAGAGGTGGATGAAAATTTTGGTGGATGGTACAGATGCAAAAATGTCCTTTGTGAGCTAAAGCAGATGTATATCAGTGTTGCAGGGTGGTGGGAATGTGGAGAAGCATAGGAAAAATACAACTGGAGTGATCTATGGACTGTGGTTAATAGCAATACTGTAATATTCATGCATCTATGCCAAAGATTTACAGTGTTGATAATGGAGGAGTGTGGAAAAAGCGTGCCAATTGTATGCTATGGATCATGATTAGTGGTAATAGGCTGATGATATTATCTCATAATCTGTAACAAATGTTCCACCACGGTGTGGTGTGTTGATGGAGGGGTGTTGTACGGGAATTATGCACATGTGCATGCTTGTTTTGTAAGTTCACAACTTCTGTAATAAAAATATATTTAGAAAAATAATATTAGGATGGGTTGGGGGGGAAATACACCAATTGTAAGATACGGACTGTAGTTAGTAGTAAGATTTTGGCAATATTCTTTCATAATTTTTGACAAATGTCTCACAACAATGCAAGGTGTTGGTGGTGGGTTGATGTGTGGGACCCCTGTATGATGTTATGCATGTCTGCTTTGTAAGTTCACAGCTTTTACTCTACACTTATTTTTTATATATGTTCATGTATAAATGATATTAAAAATAATAGTAATAGGGTGGGTAGGGGGGGAAATACACCAAACGTAAGATACTTTGGTTAGTAGTAATATTTTGAGGATGATCTTTCACCATTAGTTAAAAATGTTTCACAGCAATGCAAGGTATTGGTGGTAGGGTGAGGTATGAGAGCTCTGTATGATGTTAAGCATGTTTGCCACAACTAATAATATATAATTATTGTTTATGTATGTTTATGTATGAGTGATATACTTCAATATTTTTTTAAAATGATACCTCCAGGAAATACAGAAAATGTAGAAAGGTAAAAAGAAGAAATTCAAAATCCACAAATTCCAGCACACAACAATAGCTATTGCCAATATTTTGGTTTATTTCCTTTTTCCAACTCAATGCACATGCATTGAGAAATATTTATACACATAAATATCACTTATTTTTTAGTTAACCATGCCTTAATGAAGACATGTTGAGCAAACTAATTTAATTTGGAAATCATTGTCAGTATTATTACTACTTTGAATTGTTGTATATATTGAATGAAAAATTCATTCCTGAAAAATATCTCTCAGAGCATAAATACTTCAAGGAAGGGGAACAATGATGATTATATATGAACTTCTCAGTGCTTATATGCTAGTGTCTTTATGAATGAGAAAGAGAGGGCATGTCCAGTGATTTGCAAAGTGACTGAAATTTCATGCTATGTTTTAGTTCCTTGAAGTTCAGGATTATGGTTGAAATTAGCTGATGTCCCTTCAAATTTTTGTCAATGCTTTAATATCACGAGGAATTTTCCCTTCATGGTGATCCTGGGGATCATCAGAATGTTTGACACAATTATAAATGGCCTGCTGACTTGTAGGGGCTTAGAGTAGATGTTAAAATCTTCATGGACCATTTTAGGCATCACCAAGGGAGGTGGAAAGGAAACCAGAGATTTTATGAATTTGAGTAAATTACCCAAGATCAGAGAGCAAAGCTGGTTCTGGAACCGAGGTATTCTAACACCAAAATGTGTGCATTTTTTCACTTTTCCATATTATGCCTCTTACAAAAAGATCCAGTCTCTTGATAGAAGACACATCTGCTTATGTACTAAACCAAGTAGAGTTAATTTAACACTCTCACTTCAAAATGTACATTCCTGGAACATATGTTTTTCATCAGGAGAAGGAAACTAATATAATTTTCAAACTATCTTTACAAGTGACTTCAAATATTTTAAAGCTGTAGCTATTTCACAGTTATATGACTCTGGAAAATGAAATGGCATTCCCTTATTTCTGTTTAGATTATGTTAATAGCAAAGATATTGAATAGTCAGAAGTGTCACAGGAAGCTTTTAATTTTGTCTCTTGTGTACCAAACCCAAAAAGAAGAAGTATGCTTTTCCAACACAGAAAGTTTGTCAAAAAATTTCTTTGCACAGGTGGTTATTCTGCTTCATTTCTTATTTGTCTGATAAATCCTATTTGACAGTTCTCTGCACTCAGACTAAATTAGAAATGTTTACTCTGTTCTAGCTATTATTTTCATGAAGTACTATCTAGCATCATTTTACCTTTTGATCCCCCCTCCCAAGTACAGATTTCAACGGAAACAATTCTTAAAGTAGTACATGATTACATTTACCATGATTTGACATGACAAAATTAAAAATTAATTTGTTTTTCAGACTGATATGATTTTGAAAGAAAATAGCCTCAAAACAGGCCTGGTTTTAAAACAAACAAACAAACAAGGAGAGGGGCTGGGGAGCTACTGTCCATGACTTTTATGGCCTACTCTTGGTTTCCCAAAACCAAGAATTTGACATATGTTATGACCTGTCCTCACCCCTGCCTCCAATTTATACCTATGCTACAGCATACCAAATTCCTTTGAGAAAATATCTTGTCCCCTTTTATGCAGTCTGGTTGGACTTACCAAGTGCCCTGCTTTCTCTTTGTTAAGTGGCATGTTTATGACTCCAGCCAAGCCAAATAATAACTTTCTTTCGAGACTCGTATCTTCAGTAGAGTAGCGTAGAGATGAAATAAGAAGTAGAACTGATTCATCGCAGAGATCATGGTTTGAGAAAACTCTTATTTCCTGCTGCCTGGATTCATAGAGCTGCCCTGTTTCATAGCCTTTCTGACGCTTGTTTTCTCCTCAATTAGATTTTCTCATGTTACCCAGGGTAACATCTACTCCGTCTGTACCCTGGTTACCCAGAGCTATTTCCTTTTGCTCACCACAAGGAACACTAAACAGAACAGGGATTACATTATTTTATGAATAAAATATTTAAGATAAAGGGTTTAAATACTGTTACCGTTAAAATGTTTTCCTAAAAATTCTAACAAAACTTTGCATTAGACCATCTCCAGTATCTCAAGAACAAATTGTACTTCCACTTGAAGAAAATAATATTTTCCAGTAAGAAATAATATATTCTGAGTATCATTTTGCTAATAGGCTCAAATATAACTTAACTTTTGAGCTAAAGATGGGATGATATGTTTCTTTCCTTTTTACAAAGTCTTAAAAACAGGGTGGAGGGAAATGAGTAGCAGTCATGGAAGTCTTGTCAAGATAAGAACTGAGTATTCATTGTCTTATTTTTCCCCTAAAAACAAACAACAAAACAGACAAAATAAAAACAATAAGAAGAATAAGAAATAGGAAGAATATAGAGATTTTAAGGACTTTAAAAAAATTTTAAGGGTCTTCAGTCTAAATTCTTTTAGCCTTTGGGCTTTGATATCTTCAGAGCAGCTGAAAATGTACTTTTCACTGAAGGGAAGAATTATCAATGATCAGAACTTAAATTATCAAATTAAATTTTAGAAGTATTGGCATGTTTTTTAGGTGATTTGAAGAATAATGAAATAATTAAATTCCAATGAGTACAGTACTTTCTAGCAAAATCAGCACTCGATGTACAGTAATTGAGACTGAAAACAATGAAAATTGATTTTAACTTAATACATGTAAATAAGGGGTATTTTTTCCTGTCCTTTCTTTGACTTCTGTCCCTTGGCCCTGCTAACATCTCCTCACTTCCACCCCTACCCCCACCAATCCCTCAGAAAAATGAAGAAACTAACTTGTAGCATATGGAAGCATTTCTTTCCCGGTGTTATTGAGAAGGGTGGGGGGACTGATGCACAAAACATGTCAAATGAAATATGCATTTCCAAATGTGACTGATTAGGGAAAGTTTCAGTTCATAATTCCTTTTTCCCAAAGTGAGTATTTTCTACATCTGCTGTTCATCGTGGAGGACAGTTTTAATAAAACATACACACTTTCTTTGTTTTGCTTAAATATTAGTTTTTCTTCCTGTCACTTAAAAATATTGTTTGAAATTAATATGTAAATTATACCATTTGATATACTACATAGGATAATTTTATGAGCAAAATGAAGTTACTTACATCTTTAATGTTTAAATTAATAAAGAATATTTGTATCTGTAAAAATAGTTTTAAAATGGAATAATAAGAACACTATTTCCTGAAATTTCCTTCTTAAAAGTATTCCCATTGCCCCTTTACACAAATTTTAAAAATTGGAAAAAGTTTATAGCTATACAGATGTATTTAAAAAATAATGGAAACTGAAATGATATGTATTTAACAAATAATTTACAAAATAATTTCACCTGAATTTTAACTTCATCACTACAATGTGCCATGCACTGAGTTTACAGTGATGGTAGGATTTCTTCCCTACCTCCGAGAAGGTCGAGATCTAGTGAGAGTGATTTACTATTCCTTATGAGTCTCATAGTCTCAGCACACTTCACAATTCTACATCATCCTAATCTTGGATCCTCCATAGTGGTGTTTTGTTTTTGTTTTTGAGGTACCGGAACCAGGGATTGAACCCGGGACTTTGTATGTGGGAAGCCAGCGCTCAACCACTGAGCCACTGAGCCACATCAGCTCCCCTGAGTTGTTGTTGTTGTTTTATTCAGGAGGCACAGGGAAACAAACCTTGGACATCTCATGTGGGAAGCAGGCACTCAACTGCTTGAGCCACATCCACTCTTTCCTTCATATTGTTTTGCAAACAATTATAAACCTCCCCACATCCTCTCATTCTTAGTAGATGACCTTCCTTCACACTCTTCAAAGAATATGAAGCTACAAGAATGTCAGATCCATGCTCCTCCTCCCTTTCTATACACATGTTTTCATGGACACTCATTCTTCCTCTCTTAACTCAAACATTAAAAGATGAGATTCTCCTTTCTCCAGGATTTTACTCCACAAATATCACATTTTCTCCATTATCCTCTGCTTATATTGTCCAAAACTTCTTTAGTTATAGATGCTTAACTCCCAGGGTACTATATGAAATTCTTCCTACCCCTCACTCTTCCATTAAAAAAGAGAGAGAGGTTCAAAAAATTACTGGAGTCATTAGGCACATCTAACTGGGCTATGGTGCTAGGGTATCTTCTTAGGAATATAGGATTTAAATTTTTGCTCTTCAGTAAAAGTGATATTTTTTAGTAGAGGCAGTTGCAGCATTTTTGCTCCTTCTCCTCCCTCTCCACTCTCTTTCTGTCCCTACCACTCTTTTTCCTCAATCCTTTCTTTTCCCCTCTCCCCTTCTTTTTCTCTTCTCCTTCTTCCTTGTCCTTCTCCTCCTCTTATTCTTCCTCTCCTTTCTCCTCTTCCTCCTCTTTCTCCTTCACCTTCTTCCTTCTATTCCTTCTCCTTCTCTTCCTCCTCCCCCCTCCTTCTTTTTCCTCTAGCCCTTCTCTCTCTTTCTTACAATCAGTATTGTCTAGATCCCCTCATCACTTATGTTTTTTCCTCCCTTTTAACTGCCTCAGGAAACCATGTAAGGTGTCTTCTAATTGAAACTATATACTTGCCTTTAGAATGTTGTTAATAGGGATCAGGAGGGGCCCCTGAGAAAGGAGCTATGAATCAAAATGCTTAAAACTACAGGAGAAAAAAAAGCTTCTATGCAGCTATCTTCTTGTCAAGACTATTTTTCATCTATGTTGGGATACAGTCAGAGCTACTAAGTTTGTCTGGAATGTTCTCCAGAAGATATTCTTCAGTCATCTCAGTTGATAGAAAGCACCATTATTATCATTTCCACCACTATTATTGATGAGGGAAGTGCCGGGATCCCAACCCCGCCCTCAAGCAGAAACCCACAGCTTTAAAAAAATAAACTCCCCTCCATCCCTGGTCCCTCTCTCCCCTCCTTCCTCCCCTTTTCTCCATGGAATCCACCTCAGGAAGATAAGCACCCCAAGCTGCCCCTTTGAATTGAAATTTACAACTCTATACAGATAATGACTCTTTTCCTCCCTAATGGCCTTCTGCTTTTAGAAAGATAAGCTAACCTTGCTTCTCTGCCTTTGTAACCCTTCCTGCCTGCTTGCTCAGGAATTTGCCCACTTATTGTACCTATATAAACTTAGGAAAATCAGAAAACTGGGCTCAGAATTTGGAGAGTGAACTGTCCTCTGGGACCGCACATAATAAAACTTTGTTCATCCATGCTCCCAAGAGTGCCGTTTGGGTTACTTCCGGCTGGCAGCAACATTATCATCAAACATTTAATTATTTTCACTTAATTCCCATTATAGCTCTGTAAGATGAGAACTTATTAATTGAGTTCTTACCATTTGCCAAGCACATTAAGTACTTTGCATGGATTGCAAAGTGGTGTTAGCTGACAATTATTTTCTAAAAGTATAATATTATGGGATTTAATTCGTTACTCCGAACCATTCAGAGATTCGTTATTGATGTCTGCTACTGGTTAACCCAGGTTAGAGCCTTTGTAGCAAATTTAATGTGCAAAACTTCAATGCAAAGTCTTGTCTACTAAGCCTTCCACCAGCAGACACCAACCTAAATCTTGAGACTCAATCTTATCCCCTCACTACCCCAAACTGAACTTCTAATCACATCAATCTTCCAAAACTAACTTCTAACCACATTTCTTATGGAACATTTTTCCTGGGCAGAGTTATTGGACATTTCTGTTTCTTTAGCATTCTGTCATTGCATCCATTATGGCCATTATGATTTTGTAGTTTAGTTAACTGCTCCATGTCTGCCTTCCAGCCTAAATTGTGAGTGCCTGAAGGGTAAGGGCTGTGTCCTTTACATCTCTTTATCTCCAGCATGTAGGATGATTGCTGGAAACTTAAGAGGGTTTTAATATTTGCTTAGAAAAGAAAAAAGAAAAAAAAAAAGAAATTGAATTATTGATTTGAATATCTGAATTAATGAAAATGACATTGTATGGTATGTTTACTATCATTTCCTTTTGGAGCTAAGCACGTCTTCTGTATGTAAATGGTTTTGAGGTGTTTAAAACTCTTTCGAAAGCACTTGATATTCACAAGCTCACTATGAAGCAGACAAAGCTGATATCATTTGTCTTGTTTTAAAGATGAGGACATTGGTTTTCAGAGCAAAAGAGACTAGCCTAAGGTGATATAAAACTAGTCCAGAACCCATATGTCCTGACTTCATGAATAACAAAATATAAAGTGACATTATAGTTTATGTTGTCTATCATATGTGGACAAGGGAAAATGAAGATGTCTACTACAAAATAACATGAACTATCCATTTTGAATTCACAGTAGAGAAGGAAAAATACAAAATAATATGGTATATATTACTGTAGATAAGATTCAATTTACAAATATGAGTGAACTTTCAAAAGAATAAATTTTAAATTTTTTATGGAAACTCGATTATCTGTAGCCAACATACCTTCTACCGTTTTGAAACTTTACTGTCCCACATCCCATTTCAAAAAATCTGCTTTTAATTGTGACATTATGTAATCAAGAAACATATCTCTGCTTTTGTCTTAATGGCTAAGAATTGTTAACATTGGAAAGAATCAATGTACGTATTAGAATTTTAGTTTGCATTTCAAGTGGATGCTGCTAGAGATAAATTCTAATAATTTAATAGATTCAATCATTAGTAATTTTTTCCAACTTTACTTATCTACAAACAATAAAATTCTCCTATTTAAATTTACAGTTTGAGGAGTTTTGGTGATAGTATATGATCATTAAACCACCACCATGATCCATCAAAATATAGAACAATTTGACCACTCTAAAGTTTTTCATCTTCCTTTGCCATCCCCTGATTGAAGGCTTCAGGCAACATTCTTTTAAGTATTGTCATTATAATTTTGACTTTTCTATTACTTCTTATAAATGGAATCACATAATAAGTTGTCTTAATATTAAACTTATTTTTTTTTTAGCATAATGTTTTTGAGATCCATGCATATGTTGAATGTACCACTGTTTCTTTTCTTTCCTTTCCATTGCTAAGTAGTTTTCCATAGTATGGATATTAGCACAATTTCTTCGTATTCATATCAGTTTGAAATTCTGTTTGTTTCCAGTTTTGCCTATTAACAGTTGCATACATGTTTTTATATAAACATACAAAAATATATTTTCATTTCTTTTGGATAATATCACGAGTGTGACTGAGTCATAAGGAAATATATGTCTAACTTTAAGACACCAATTGTACTTTCATTTCAAAACACATTTCAATTAGTTGCCACAAATTAATTCAGATAATTGACATAAAGCATTGTAGTTAATGGGAATGCTAAACTAGAGCCTCCTTGGATGGTCTTTTCTTTTGTGTCTTCATATTCTCACAGCACATGTCATTCATTGTCAGGGTTTTGTTTTATTGCTCTGCTTTAAATTTTTTTTTAACTTTAACCATTCTTATGAATATATAGTTGTTTGTCTTGGTAGTTCCAGTTTGCATTTGCATTTCCCTGATGATTAGTAATATTGAGTATCTTCTCATTAGTTTATTTACCATTTGGAGATCTTCTTTTATGAAGGACCTGTTCAAATAATTTGTCCTTATTTAATTGGGTTGTTTACCTTAGTATTGATTTCTACGAGTTCTTTATGTAGTCTGGATGCAAACCATTTGTCAGATACATGTTTTGTAGTATTTTCTCTCAATCTGAAGCATGCCCTTTCATTTTCCTAACTGTATGCTTTTAAAGAGCATGTGTTTTAATTTTAATGAAGCACATTTTAGCAAATATTTTCTTTTACAGTTTGTGCTTTTTGCGTCCTGTTAATGTTATTTGTACCCAATCTGATATAGCAAAATGTTTCTACCATGTTTTCTTTTAGAAGGGTAATAGTTTTAGCTCTTATATTTAGGTCTATGATATATTTCAAGCTAATTTCTGTTTATGGTGTGAAATAAGGGCCTGAGGCCTAAGTTCATTTTTTTTTTTCCATACAGATATTCAATTGTTCTAACACCATTTTTTTTTTTAAAGATTTATTTATTTTATTTTATTTATCCCCCCCTTGCTGCTTGTGCTGCTGTGTCCATTTGCTGCGTGTCTTCTCTGTGTCTGCTTATCTCCCCCTTGCTGTAAGGTCTTGCCACATCAGCCTACGGCGCTGCACGAGCCGGCCTGCCCTCACAAGGAGGCACCGGGAAGCGAACCCCGTTTTCTGGCTTAACTTTACCAATCCATCCTTCAAACTGCTGCCACACTGACCCAACTAAAATATTATCATATCACTCTTATACTTAAAATCTTTCAATGAGTTCCCACTTCTTATAGAATAATTCTGATAAATTCTCATTGTCTGCAATACCTTTCACTATTTTGGCGGGTAGAGAGAGGCCCAGCAAACAGAAGATTGTGTAATGTGCAAGGATGTAGAAGGCTAAAAGAAGTATGGTAATTTTGAAAAACTCCCAGTCCTTTTGCATTACTGTGCTATAAGCCATGAGACTTGATGTAAATTCATCCCATCAATAAATTTCTTTCATCTTTTTTCTTTTAATCTTTATAATTTGTTAAACTAATTTTCTTTTTCCAGTGACCTCTCTCTATTATCTTTATAGAATGTTATCTTAGTTTCTTGGTCTACTTCAATGCTACTCAAAATATTTTTCAATGACAGGCAGCATCAGTTTCACCTGGGAGCTTTTTAGAAATGCAAGTTCTCTGGCCTGGCTCAGACCCACTGAATCAGAGTGCCTGAAGGTGAGGCCCAAGAAGCAGTGTCTTAACAAGATCTCCTTTTGATTCTTATGAATGCTCAATTGAGAAGCACAGTTTTGTATGACATATCTTCTGGTTCTTGTAGCATTTCTACTATGATTTCTAAGATGTCTTGCACATGATCAGCCATTTTAATACCCCTTAAAATACTTAAAGCATTAAGAAAAAGAATATTCTGAGATAATTGGAATTCTTATAGCTACTAACTACTGTTACCTCTTAGAACTAACTTTGCTAATTTAGCAGGTATGTCATTCACTCAAGTATTGGATGCATGATGGTTATTTTGCTGGCTATAGAAAATCTTACCATGTGAATTCTTGAAATAATATAGGGAGAAAGAGAGGAAATCCTGGGGTGTATTTCAAAAGTGAATATTAAACTCTAAAATACTTTCCTTATTTTTGGAACTTTGAGAATGATCATGCAAATTTTCCCTTTTAATATGCTGATTACTTTAACAAAATTTTTTAAATTGAATTATTCTTAGGTGAACTTTTCTTGGTGAAGATTATTTTTTTCTATTATTCTGTGAATGCTATTAATTTAATTGGATATTTTTCCATATGTTTTTACAATGAATTATCTGTTCATATTCTATGTCTAGTTTTCTAATGTGTTATTTGCCTTTTTTTATCCCAATTGATTTCTAGGAACTTTTTAAATAAAAAGGACTAGTCTTTGTTCTGTATCAGTTTTTCCCAGTTTGGAATTTGGTCTTTGAATTTTCTTATGTGATTTTTTTTATCATGCAGTAGTTTGATTTTTAATAGTTAATAGCTTTCCTTTAATGGTTTCTGAATTCTGAGTCACAGTCCAATGCCTTTCATTAAAATGATCTATCTTTACTCCATTAATTTGTTGTGCTACCTTTACCATATACTTAATTCTTGAATGTTTTCAACTCTTTATTTTGTTCCACTGGTCACTTTGTATCTGCATCTGTCCATCACATTGGCACTTTATTCCATGTCTCATCGATGGGAAGGGCCAAATTTCTTGCACTGGTTTTCTTTATGTATAGTTTTTCAGTTTTCTCTTGTTTGTATCTTTTTCCACATGGACTTTAAGTTGGCATGTCTGGTTTGTAGGAAAAAAAATAGGTCTTTTTATAGAGATAACATTAAATTTATTAATTAGATAAAATCAACATATTTATGGTGCTGAGCCTTCCTTTCCAAGAGCATAGGGCCATTTCATTGGCTCAAGTCTACTTTGGGATCTTCATATGTTTTAAAGTTTTCTTATAGAGTTTAGAATGAATGTACGGATGTATAAATCTATCTCATGTGTATACCACACTGCCTTATTAAATCATTTTATTGTTTGCAAAATTGTATCAATTTTTTTACCTATTCCAGTTATATTAACACATCATCTCCTCTAATAAAGATGATTTTACTTTTTCCTCTTCAATTCTCATATATATAATTTCATTCTCTTTCATTAACTAATACCCCCAGAATTAAAGTGGTAGGGGCAATATTATGTCCTGTTTTGTTCTTTGTTTTAATGCAAATGCATTTATTTTTCCACAACAAGGAAGATGCTGACTTGGGCCTGAGATAAATACATTTTATAACATTATAGAAGTATCAAATAAGTACTATTTTATTATATTTTTATGGGATATATCTTGTCATAATCTTTTTAATATTCATAAAAATTATCATAATTATCCTCTTTACATTTATTACAATAAATAATTTCAATGGATCACTCATGCATTTGAAATTAACCTTATTTGATCATGATTTATTATTCTCTTAATGTGTTTCTGGGTAAATTTCCAAATATTTTTGTAGGATTTTTACATAGATAATCATAAATGAGATTGTTATATAACTTTTTTTCTCATATAATATTCTCAGGTTTTTGTATCAAGGTGATTTTCACTTTCTTTTACATTATGAAATGCACAAGTAGCACTGGTATGTGGTCTGCTCTTTAAAGATTTGGCAGAATATCCTTATGAAAAATTATGGTTTTGATGCTATTTTGGGGTGGGAAGGTAGGGGTGGGGTGGGTAAAAATGTTGCTTGCTGAAAACATTTACTTTCTTTAATAGAAATTATTTTATTTAGATTTTTCTTTTCATCTGGGATCAGTTTTAGTAAATGCCATTTTCCTTGAGAATTATCTATTTCATCCATATTTTCGTTTTCATTTTCATGGATTTGGGCAGAATAGTATCATATTTTTATCTTAAATTATTTCTTTCTGTTCTGATTTCTACCATAATATTTCTCATTTTAAAATTTGTACTTTTTTATATTGTATTATTTTTATTTACTGGATTGATACATAATAATTAAAACAATTTTTCAAATCATAATTAATGAACTGGAAAAATTTTATAATAAAAGGTACATATTTATAAGCATACATAGAAAGGAAAAAAAATACCAGAAGAGAGTGTAACTGAAAGTAAATAGTAGTTATTTCTGCAAGATGAGATTAACTTATGGTTTTAATTTTGTGATGAAATATCTGTACTTTTCTACACCTCTTCTCAAGCTGTTGAAAGATGCTGGAGAAAATTGCACATCCATAGTACTTAGTTGCTATGAATTTGTGAATTTCTATCTCAAATGGTCCTGAAATGCTGCAGTGCAATCTTATTTTTCTGCAGTCATATTTTCCCCCCAATCTCCTCAGTATGTATTTCAAATGTTTTATACTTGCTCCAAATCTCCAGTTTTACAACCTCCTTCCTTATTTTCTAGAGAGTCATTCATTCAAAAAGTATTTCCTGAGTGCTCCCTCTGTTCTGGGCCCTATGCGACACAGTGCAAACAACATTAAATGAGAGAGGTATGATCCTTGTCTTTCTTTGTGCAAGTCTGAAAAACATTTTAAAGAACATAAAGAATAATTTTAAGTTGGAAAGAGTGCTATTACATAAACAAACAGGGCTAAGCTATAGAATGAGCAGTATTTTAAATAAAGTAGTGAGAAAAGATAATTCTAAAGAAGTGCCATTTAAGCTGAGACTTGAACTATGAAGAGTCAGGGCAAGTGTGCTCCAGGCAGAAACAAGCTTAGGCAGAGAAGGACCAGGCTGACTGTATTGGGAGAACTGAAATAAGATTGGTTTGTCTTAAAGATAATAAACAAGAGAAAGAATAAAGACAAGTGTTAAGTGTTAGGCAGGGGTCAAATCATGACTTGTGATCCATAATAAAGAGTTCATAATTTTGTTTTATTCTAGGTGCAATGGGATGCTATCTAAGGGTTGCATGTATGTATATGCATGCACGAGTGAGATGTGTGTGCATGTATATGTGTTTTATTTATGGGAACAAGTGAAATGAATTGATTTATATATATTTTTTTAAAAGATCACTTGATTATACAGAATTTTTTGAAGGGGGAAAGTATGACATTTAGGAAATCAGCTCGGATTCAATTTTGCTGCCCTGGACTAGAGTCATAGCCATGGAGATAAAAAGAAATGGAATTTGGAATATAGTTTTGAAATAGAATCAACAGGACTTATTTTCAGGTTTTTGGTTTGAGCAACAAAATAAAGTTTGGGGAAGGTGGAGGATTGGGGAGGAGGGAGGTAGAAATTAGAGTTTGACTTTTGACATGTTAAATTTGAAATATCTGTGAGACATTCAAAGTAGATGTAAATTAGGCAGTTGGATGTTCCAATTTGGAACTCAAAGGAGAGAAGTGGGTTGCAGATATAAATTTGGTTGTCATTAGCATATAGATGGTAATTAGGATTCTGGGAATAGATGAGATCATCTAGGAAGACAAGGTAAAAGAAAAGTGAAGAGAGACCAGGACAATTCTCTAAGACACTCAAGCATTTAAAGTAGCCAGAGCAGAGCTTCACTAGGATGCTGGAGATAATGATCTTTCCAAGTTTGGGGCCAGCAGAAGCCCCTGAGAGTGAGCAAATACATCAGGAGTTAGAGCAGAGTGACAACGGGTTGTATATTCCACAGTCTTTACAGGTGGGAACATGCTGAAAACATTTGGAACTTGCCAATCCACCATGAAGGCTGAATGTGGTTAAGGAGATGCTTGAGCACCCAGACATCTATTTTAGCAGCTAGCTGAAATGTATGGCATAGCCCATTGTAAGCAAGATATATGAACTTCTAGAATTGTTCATGTTCCAGTGCCCAAGGAACTAGACTAATAGAAATACGAGCCAGCTACACCTTAAATCTCCATCTTTGTATATATGGGATATCTCATTATGGCTAATTTGCCTTTCAGTCACACTCATATACATTTTGAAAATTACAAATCCATTGTTATTTTGGCATACTCGTCATGAAAATTTTCATTTGGATTTGAAATCCATTGGCTGTTAACAAGAGAGAAGAGTTGTTAGATTTAAAAAATATGTATAGTTTCAATTATTGTCAATTCTTAAATATTTTTCTTTAATTTTGTTTTCAAATTTGGAAAAGCAACTTTCCTGTCTATGGTGATTATCAAGAAGTTAAGGTGATTGTGATTTATAAGTCTCAATCAGGAATTGTGGATCTCCATTTCAGACATAAAGCCTTATATAAAAGTTATATACATAAACACACAGAAAACTTTCTCACTATAAAATTTGAAAGATTTTTTTGAAGTTTTATACAAATTTAATACTTTAATATCCTCATTAATATTTTGAATTTTCTTATCATTATTATATAATAAAAGAAAATATTACTGGTTTTCACCATATACATTTTCTGTACTTTATTGTTTAAAATATTTCAGGAATTTCTGTGATAGAGGTTTTAGAATCTGAAAACTCCAAAAGAAGTACCAAAAAAGGAGGAAGACCACCAAAGTATGTTAATGTCATGCAAGCCAAGAGCCCACAGTGTTGTCAACTATGCTGGATGTTTCTGAGAAATCAATTAAAATGCAAATGAATTGGTTGGCCCATTGTGCATAGCAGCATGGAAGTTGTTAGCAATCTTGACAAAATGGCAGGCTCCGTGAAATTTACTGCTGTCAAGGAATTGAAGCCTTCCCATGACTTTACTAACACACCCAACTCCATCTTCATCCATTCTTTTCTCCGTTCTTTTTGTTACACTTTCAGGCTAATAGTGCCAACTGTGCTCTACTGCTCACCTTCATAACTTCTTAGATATAT